>SKCR01054458.1:0-29625 GCA_019454045.1 Zanthoxylum bungeanum | reverse complement strand
CAAAACACCTCCAACAAGCTTCAAATACATTTAATTACAAACTCAAAGAGTATGAACATCAACTTAGCAACAAAAATTGAAGCTAAGATTAATAGAAATAATTTCCATGTAGAAGAAAGTATGAAAATACTTACAAAATACCAAGTTTTGCCTTTGTTTTCTTTCTTTTCTTCCACATTTTCTCTCAACTCTCTTTGTAAATATTTGTGTAACTTGTCTATATCAAAAAATAAAATTGAAACAAGCTTTTATATTTTCCTTAGAAATGTCGTGAGCCACTGTAGGCATTGCATTTTTATACATTAGCCCAATGATGAGTCTCGTATGGAGGCAACTACCTCTTTAGTCATGAAAGTCGCGGGAAACGGACGTTGGAAGGGTAAAGTTGGAAAATGGAATTTTTGTTGGATTTAACCTCGTTGTTTGGCTCCGGTTGTTTGTTGGACTTCCGTTTCAAAGCTTACCTAAGGCCCAAAACCCAAACCAAACCCAAACCAAACCCAAAATACCCAAGTCAAACCAAAACCACACACCCAAGGAGAGTGATTCACACCCATGCCCTCTTTATTTAGGTATATGCACATTTATCACATGCTAAAATCTTGTAAAATCCTTACCTAAATAAAAGAAATCAAATCAAATCCCTACCAAATCAAATCCAATCACAAATCCAAATTAGGAGATCCATTTCTTGTTAGACACCAATTAGGAGATTCTTTCCTATTCAAATTAGAAAAGTCTTCTCTCTTTGCCTATAAAAAGAGGCCTTCACCCCCATTCACAAACCTAGCTCATACATCTCTCTCACACGCCTAAATCACTCTCTTAAGCCTCCATTTCACGCCCAAGCATCCCCCTGAAGCCTCCATTGCCGCACCTTCAAGATCCAATAGCCTCCATTGCCGCACCTTCCCTCCATCATCAACATCCTTCACGCCCAAGCCCTAAACTTAACCCTCCATTGCCGAATTCCAGCCCCCATTCACAGCTCTAAAACACCCTCAAATAAACCTTATTCACAGCCCTAAAGTCGCACTAAACATCCTCCAAACACAGCCCCATTCGCAGCCGCAAAACAGTCCCTGAAAACACCCCACTGCACCAGTGAACTGCCGAGTTTAGCTTGCTGTTCTGGTCAGTTTTTGTTGCGACTTTGGCCTATAAAAAAGTCATAAAATCACCTAAACACCATCCCAAAAACCTCCATAAAGTTTCCCTAAAAAATCCTTACAAACGCACCCCCCTAAGCCTTCAAAATCACCCAAAACAGTCCACTAAACGACCAAAACAGTGACCTGAAACAGAGCAGCGAAACAGCAGCGAAACGGACTTAAAACAGCAGCCCAAGCATCAAAACAACGAGGGAAAACGTTGAGTAGACGAATTGGAAAAGCATCGGATCAATCTCCCTTCCAACGGACGTGTAACGCCCTTTCTTAGACGACAAAAGAGGTTAGACCTGAGGGTACTTTTTTTACTTATCTTCTTTATTTTTGTTTTATTTATTTTGATATATAATTGCATGAGAGTCGTTTGAAGCATGATGTGATTGTTGGATGAGCGGGATATGTGTTCCCTTTTGTGGTATATCGGATGGAAACCCGGACGTAAATTCCATAGCCGATTCCGAATGGACGGTAGTATGGTCTGCACTCGGGATACAATGCCACGTACCACTTAAGATACACGTATCTCGTCTCATCCTAACTTGTATTTGAGCATGTTATAGTCTTTAGGTTATTTGTTTATTATTTAAAGCATGGTTTAATTTAGTTTGTTATTTATTTGTTAAAGCATGTTTAGGTTGTTCATTATGCATGTTCTTAGTTTATGATGCGTTTGGGTAATGATTTATACATGTTGATTTAATGGTTCAATATGCTTGGTGTGTTACATTGCGTGGAATTATTTGGATGAAAGCATGTTAGATCTAAGTACCCTTGAGCATGATTATTGAGTAGACTTGGTTGATTCATTGCACAAATTATATCATCACAAGTGACATAAGTAAGAGACCATTCCGAACCCAACGGTTTGAGGTCTTCCCTTTCGAGGGGTGAGTGCGGCCTTAAATCTTTGTCCCGTTTCACACCGGGTGGCGACTCCATGTTATTTCGTACTTCCCAACTAGGCCGCGAGCCTAGAACAGCGTCGCCCAGGTTCTGTTGTCTACAGTCTGGCGACTCCACTGGGGATATTTTGAATCGGCCTCGAAATCATGTCTTGTGATGTTTATGATTTGTGCTTCAGTTAATCGTTTCTATGGTAGGTTGAAAGGGGTTAATCAAAGGCTTTGTTGGAGCTAGGTGATGGTTGGGTGTCTTCCTTCACTCACTACCTTTTCATAAGGAAAATTTGTGAAGACACCGAGATAATCATTACTTGTAGCTCGTTGTGACATACTAGTTTGGAGGACTCGTTGTTTATTCTTGACACCAAGCGATAAGAGCCTAAGGGGCTTGGGTACTTAAGAGAGCCTCGCTCCACCCTCCATTTGGGGAATCTACAACGAGAAATCCATTCGACAGTTAGTCACACACCGTAACTCGTTGGCACGTACCGTAAGGTATAAAAAAGGTGCACTCACTTGGTCGCTTGAACCCTTGAGTGGGGAGTCCTAGTTGTGGTTAATCCTTCGTTAAACGAGAGCCTTTGTCTACACTCCTATAAACCCACATGTGAACCATAGTTGTATGACCTATAGGGGCCACCCTTTATGCTTTTGATAACCCCATGCATATTGTGTCTCATACATCACATGCATCTCATGCATACATGCATCATGTTAACTCTCTGTGTCTTAAAAGCCATCATAGATATCCGTTGGGTTAGAAAAAAGAAAGACTTGTCAAAGGAGAGTTTAGCAAACATTGACATCGGGAAAAAGGAAATTGAGAAACATAAAATCTTACGGCAAGGATAGAAAGACCATGGTGTGCCAAAAAAAAAAGGAAAAAGAAAAAGAAAAAAAAAAAAAAAAGAGAAAAAAAGAAAAAGAAAAAGAAAATTGTTTGTTTTTTAGTCCTTGATAGTTAGACATAAGTCCGATGATGAAATTGATTGCTTTAAGGTGAAACCTTAGAAACGATAAACTCTTGATGTGCTTTTATCTGATACTTTGAGTGATTGATCTATGATAGACTCGTAAGCACTTCACTATAGGTTCTTAGCGGTGAAAACCTGAGTAGTTGGCAAGGTGACTAGTTGAAGAAATTGTAGGTCGGTGAATGACCGTTTGCTTAGATGTCTATCTTGATTTGCTTATGTTATGATGTGTGGTATGGTTGAAAAAAAAGTCTCTAAAGAAAAGAATTGAACCACCTATAACCAATAAGCGTAAAGCTACCCATGGGCGAGTATTAGGACCACCATGAGGAGAAATGCTACCTTAAAGGGTAGGTGTGTTGAAAAAAAAAAGAGAAAAAGAAAATAAAAGAAAAAAGAAGTTCAAAATGAAAAGAAAAAAAAAAGAGAGACAAAAGAGAAAGAAAATCATACCACATTGAGCACAAAAAAACAATTGCAAGCATAATTGAGACATCTAGGTTGGTTTGACCCATCGATCCCGATTTTTGAAACGAAATCATCGAGTTAGCTTACCTAAGGATTAAGCTGTGAAAGAACATTTGCACACACACACACTTTGAGTCTGGCATAGATCATTTGTTCAAAGACTTGGATTTGAGTTGCATCGAATGTTTTGAAGGTTCTCTGGTTTCATTACTGAGCATTCTTTGAGGCAATGATATGTATAACTATTGAGACTATTTCGTAGCATGTAATATAATATGATGATATGGAAGGCCCCACCATGTGGTTCATCTTGGACAAGTGCAAACAGCGGAGAGCAGAAAGCTAAATCAAGACTGGGAGCAACCAGTCTAACTCCTGTGAATCCGGGACATAACAAGAAATTAAGCCAAGAGACCAGAGAGGAGACTGTGCAATCACCTGGAGAACTGGCAGAAGACCTAACCTAACGGAATAGGAAATTCATTCATATATGCATGCATACACGTAACATATTTTGCATTCTTTTTGTGTTTGTTTTGTTTTGTATTCACAGGTTTCAAGGAAGAAAAAGAGAAAACGGCAAAGACAAGCCAACCAGAATCAGGAACATATGAGTAGTAGTTTTGGAGATGAGTCTCAGGGTTGAGACCCGTATCAGTTTCAGTTTTGGGGATGAGTCACAGGGTCGAGGCTCACATCATCAGAGTGTTGGAATGAATCCGGGAATGAATCCCAGGGTCGAGGCCCATATCAGCAGAGTTTTGGAATGAATTCGGGAATGAATCCCAGGGTCGAGGCCCATATCAGCAGAGTTTTGGAATGAATTCGGGAATGAATCCCAGGGTCTAGGCCCACATCGTCAGAGTGTTGGAATGAATTCAGGAATGAATCCCAAGGCCGAGGCCCACATCGTCAGAGTTTTGGAATGAATCTCAGGGTCGAGGCCCACATCATTAGAGTTTTGGAAAGAATCCGGGAATGAATCCCAGGGTCGAGGCCCGCATTATCAGTAGTTTTTGGGAATGAATCCCAGGGGACGAAACCCACATTATCAGCAGTCTTCGGGAATAAATCCCAGGGCCGAGGCCCACATCTGTATCAGTTTGGGGCGAGGCCCATATCAGTATCAGTTTGAGGATGGAGCATGGGTCGAGGCCCACATCAGTAGTTTTGGGGATGAGTCCCAGGTCGAGGCCCACATTAGTATCAGTTTTGGGGATGAGTCCCAGGGTCGAGGCCCATATCAGTATCAGTCTGGGGGGCGAGGCCCACATCAGTATCAGTTCGGGGCCAGGCCCATGTCAGTATCAGTTTGGGGCGTGGCCCATGTCAGTATCAGTTTGGGGCGAGGCCCATATCAGTATCAGTTTGGGGCGAGGCCCATATCAGTATCATTCTGGGGGCGAGGTCCATATCGGTATCAGTATAAGGGTGAAGCCCACATCAGCATTAGTCTGGGGGGCGAAGCCCACATCAGTTTGGGTCGAGGCCCACATCAGCATCAGTGTCAGTTTTGGGGATGAGTCCCAGGGTCGAGGCCCATATCAACATCAGTATCAGCTTGGGGGCGAAGCCCACATCAGTTTGGGGGCAAGGCCCACATCAGTGTCAGTTTGGGGTGAAGCCCACGTCAGTATCAGTTTGGGGCGAGGCCCACATCAGTATCAGTTTGGGGCGAGGCCCACATCAGCATCATTCCAGGGTCGAGGACCCACTACATCATCAGTTTGAAGGTGAGGTCCCTATTGTCAGCGGTGTTGGGTCGAGGTGCCCAGGGTCGAGGTGCCCCCGTTGTCGGTTGTAGTTCCGGAATGTGTCCCAGGGTCGAAGGCCCACTGCATCATCAGTTGTAATTCAGGAATGCGTCCCGAGGGTCGAGGGCCCACTACATCATCATTTTTAGGATGTGACTCAGGGTAGAGGGCCCACACATCTGTTACAGTTTCGGGATGCATCCCATGGTCGATGGCCCACTGTATCATCATCAGAATAAGTCTTGCCGGGTATGGAAATCTGGGGGCGAGGCCCACATTAGCATCAGTAGCAGTCTTGCCAGGTATGGCAATCGGGGGACGAGGTCCACGTCATTATCAGTATTAGTTCTGCTGGGTATGGCTTTCTGGGGGCGAGGCCCACATTAGTTCAGTATCAACTCTGCTAGGTACGGCACTCCGGGTATGGAGACATCAGATCAGTTCTGCCAGGTACGACACTCTGGGTATGGAGATATCAGTTCTGCCAGGTACGGCACTCCGGGTATGGAGATATCAGTTCTGCCAGGTACGGCACTCCGGGTATGGAGATATCAGATCAGCCAGGTACGACACTCCGGGTATGGAGACATCAGATCAGTTTGCCAGGTACGACACTCCGGGTATGGAGATATCAGTTCAGCCATGTACGGCAACCAAAAAACTGCGACACCCTAGGTACGGGGTTAGCACGCCAGGTACGGCATGTGGACTATTCAGACATTTTATGACTCTCTAGGTACGGAGACGTCACTGCGACACCATAGGTACGGGGTTAGCATTCAGACCACAACGACGCCCTAGGTACGGGGTTAGCACGCCAGGTACGGCATGTGGACTATTCAGACATTTTGTGGCTCTCTAGGTACGGAGACGTCACTGCGACACCCTAGGTACGGGGTTAGCATTCAGACCACAGCGACGCCCTAGGTACGGGGTTAGCACACCAGATACGGCATGTGGACTATGTGGACTACCGTGGAGTATGTGGACTATGTGGACTACTGTGGACTACCGAGGAGTATGTGGAGTATGTGGACTACTGTGGACTACCGTGGACTACCGAGGAGTATGTGGACTATGTGGACTACCGTGGACTACCGAGGAGTATGTGGACTACCGTGGACTACCGTGGAGTATGTGGACTACCGTGGACTACCGTGGAGTATGTGGACTACCGTGGACTACCGAGGAATATTTGGACTATGTGTACTACCGTGGAGTATGTGGACTATGTGGACTACCGTGGAGTATGTGGACTATGTGGACTACCGTGGACTACCAAGGAATATGTGGACTACCGTGGACTACCGTGGAGTATGTGGACTATGTGGACTACCGTGGACTACCGTGGAGTATGTGGACTATGTGGATTACCGAGGAGTATGTGGACTATCGTGGACTACCGCGACACCCTAGGTATGGGGTTTAGCACGCCAAGTTTGGCATTGTGGACTACCGCGACACCCTAGGTATGGGGTTTAGCACTATCAACTCACAACAGAAGGCATACTAGGTGGCAGCTGGCGAGCCAGGTAAGTGAAAATGCATTGCATGTACTTTGATAGGATTGTCATTGTCACACACTGCACAAGTCCCATCAAAGTGGGGGCGACTGTAGGCATTGCATTTTTACACATTAGCCCAATGATGAGTCTCGTATGGAGCCAACTACCTCTTTAGTCATGAAAGTCGCCGAAACGGACGTTGGAAGGGTAAAGTTGGAAAATGGAATTTTTGTTGGATTTAACCTCGTTGTTTGGCTCCGGTTGTTTGTTGGACTTCCCTTTCAAAGCTTACCTAAGGCCCAAAACCCAAACCAAACCCAAACCAAACCCAAAATACCCAAGTCAAACCAAAACCACACACCCAAGGAGAGTGATTCACGCCCATGCCCTCTTTATTTAGGTATATGCACATTTATCACATGCTAAAATCTTGTAAAATCCTTACCTAAATAAAAGAAATCAAATCAAATCCCTACCAAATCAAATCCAATCACAAATCCAAATTAGGAGATCCATTCCTTGTTAGACACCAATTAGGAGATTCTTTCCTATTCAAATTAGGAAAGTCTTCTCTCTTTGCCTATAAAAAGAGGCCTTCACCCCCATTCACAAACCTAGCTCATACATCTCTCTCACACGCCTAAATCACTCTCTTAAGCCTCCATTGCACGCCCAAGCATCCCCCTGAAGCCTCCATTGCCGCACCTTCAAGATCCAATAGCCTCCATTGCCGCACCTTCCCTCCATCATCAACATCCTTCACGCCCAAGCCCTAAACTTAACCCTCCATTGCCGAGTTCCAGCCCCCATTCACAGCTCTAAAACACCCTCAAATAAACCTTATTCACAGCCCTAAATTCGCACGAAACACCCTCCAAACACAGCCCCATTCGCAGCCCCAAAACAGTCCCTGAAAACACCCCACTGCACCAGTGAACTGCCGAGTTTAGCTTGCTGTTCTGGTCAGTTTTTGTTGCGACTTTGGCCTATAAAAATTTCATAAAATCACCTAAACACCATCCCAAAAACCTCCATAAAGTTTCCCTAAAAAATCCTTACAAACGCACCCCCCTAAGCCTTCAAAATCACCCAAAACAGTCCACTAAACGACCAAAATAGTGACCTGAAACAGAGCAGCGAAACAGCAGCGAAACGGACTTAAAACAGCAGCCCAAGCATCAAAACAACGAGGGAAAACGTTGAGTAGACGAATTGGAAAAGCATCGGATCAATCTCCCTTCCAACGGACGTGTAACGCCCTTTCTTAGACGACAAAAGAGGTTAGACCTGAGGGTACTTTTTTACTTATCTTCTTTATTTTTGTTTTATTTATTTTGATATATAATTGCATGAGAGTCGTTTGAAGCATGATGTGATTGTTGGATGAGCGGGATATGTGTTCCCTTTTGTGGTATATCGGATGGAAACCCAGACGTAAATTCCATAGCCGATTCCGAATGGACGGTAGTATGGTCTGCACTCGGGATACAATGCCATGTACCACTTAACATACACGTATCTCGTCTCATCCTAAATTGTATTTGAGCATGTTATAGTCTTTAGGTTATTTGTTTATTATTTAAAGCATGGTTTAATTTAGTTTGTTATTTATTTGTTAAAGCATGTTTAGGTTGTTCATTATGCATGTTCTTAGTTTATGATGCGTTTGGGTAATGATTTATACATGTTGATTTAATGGTTCAATATGCTTGGTGTGTTACATTGCGTGGAATTATTTGGATGAAAGCATGTTAGATCTAAGTACCCTTGAGCATGATTATTGAGTAGACTTGGTTGATTCATTGCACAAATTATATCATCACAAGTGACATAAGTAAGGGACCATTTCGAATCCAACGGTTTGAGGTCTTCCCTTGCGAGGGGTGAGTGCGGCCTTAAATCTTTGTCCCGGTTCACACCGGGTGGCGACTCCATGTTATTTCGTACTTCCCAACTAGGCCGCGAGCCTAGAACAGCGTCGCCCAGGTTCTGTTGTCTACAGCCACATAGGGAGGAAAAAATTAATTTTCCAAAAACTTGTTCTAATTTCATTTGTCCAAGTTTACATAATAAAGATAACACTTATCTTATATTAAAATAAACTTACAAGTGAGCCAATAAAAAAAACATGTCATTTCCTAACTTTAATAAAGCAAATCATGACTTAAGATATTTGTTACTTTAATTATTTTAATCATATAATATTTATATAATTAAATAATTAAATACAAATATCTTAAATATATGTATTATATTTACATTAAATAATCAAAATACATATATCAATCATATATTTTAAATATCACAATTTGATATTTTATTAATGTGTATTTAATAAAATCAAGTATTAAATATAAATACACATTAATTCAGAAATGACGATTAGGTCCCGATTGCATGTATTTTTCGTTTAACCGTTAAACGAGTTATAAATAATCAGTATTATTCATAAAAATTGCCCTAGTGCTCTATGAGTATATTTCACTAGTGAGACTCTCTAGGTTCAGGCATATCCGTCACGAAATCAAATTTCGTGTCCATAATTCACCCACCCGTAAATTATAACGAACACGAATAAACTCTCTGAACCATACAGGTCGAGGTCATAGCATACGTATAATCCCTCCGTCACAGGTATCCGGATTATTCTAGAGATATAGATATAAACGTCAAATCTCTATAGATATAATCACGTCAACGTTTCTATTAGCAATCCTTTAATAACACTTAGAATTGATTTCTATAGTGTACCACGGGTCCATGGATTTAACAGATTGCTAATTTCATATTGAATACCTATGCTCTGTACACAGAACTGACAGATCCTTTCTTGATACACACAGGATATCCTGAGCATCAGTCCATACCCAACGAACATGCGGAGGTTTGATCTAAATAGATCGGTGACGTGACTGTCATCTAAGTATGGAGAATAACTCATATATCCACAGTGGTATCTCAAGTCAAAGAATCATTATGCTCACTCAACTCGAGAAGATTCTTATTGACATTGGTGTACCATCCATTAAGAATATTCGGTGAGTCGTTCAGTGTTTATCCGCTATAAATACCTATATGTCTATACGAGTCTCCAAGACTCATGGTTCATTGAGAAACCATCGAAATCCAAGATTCCAATATACGACATGTGCCAGTCTCTACGGGTTTAC
The DNA here is from genome assembly GCA_019454045.1 of Zanthoxylum bungeanum. Lineage (NCBI taxonomy): Eukaryota > Viridiplantae > Streptophyta > Magnoliopsida > Sapindales > Rutaceae > Zanthoxylum > Zanthoxylum bungeanum. The sequence goes on along the minus strand of SKCR01054458.1, from coordinate 19,683 downwards.
TTTACTGACCAAGTAGTGTAAATCTTGACCAGGAACTGTCAAAGAATGACAACGTTATGATACAACTCAATGTCAGTTGTGACGCTTTTGCAACCGTATCATAACTAATCATTCTAAGTTCTGTTACGTCTTTACCATATCAAATAGGATGTTATATAAAAGAAACTTTATATTTTATTCATAATAAAATGTTACATTAGTATTTACAAGGAAATACATAACAAAATTGACGCTCAGAGCACCAACCCTAACATATGAATGCTTTGGAAGTATAAATACAATATGCTTGTGATTGGATCAAAATGTTTATGTTGAACATAAATATTAAATTAGAGTTTGGAACTCTAAATGAAAGCTTGGAGCTATGACTACCATTCTAGAATCAGTCGACCATCTATGAGTGACCTAGAATTGTTTATGGGTAATTTCATTGTGAGATTCTATTTTGGTTTGTGTTTTGATTCAAATAAATACATATATATTTTTTGTATAACATGTGTTGAGGTTGGTTTTGAAATTAAAATTATTTTGGGTGTTTTTAAAATGTGTTTAAGGTTATTTAAAAAAAATGAACAACAACACAAACAGCGCTGCGCAGCATACTGCGCAAACATCATACGTGGCATGCTGTGTAAGTAGCATGATTTGCATGCTACTTGCGCAAATGCGCGCGCTTGTCTCGGGTGATGCACACCCTCTCTGTTTTTTCCCGTTTTGGTTTTTCTGGATTTTGATTCATCCCTGGTTTTTTCCTATACACTCGTAATAGAATATAGTATTATATTAAAATATTTTAAAATACACCCATGCTCAATTATCATAGGTTAGACCCATTTCCACTGCGCGGGGCACCGATCCGACCCTAGGGGTCCCACAACCGTCTCAACAGAGCGGTATCAGAGCAAGTCTTACCACACAACACATGTTGCATGTTTGATATGTATTTGAATTTATGCCTCTGTAATTTTAATTTATTTATGCATAAGTCATATTGGATATGCATTGCATGTTTTAAATTAAAATTTTTACTTTGACCTAAATATTTTAATGACTTGATTGTCATAAATCTCCCCTGATTAGGTGATTATTTTATTTTAAGTAATAATATTAATAATGTTGGAGCATTATTAGAAGGTTCGTCTTGTCAGTACAGAAATGAATGTGTTTTTAGTACTTATGCCCAATACCATCATTATTGTGAGGGTATAAGTGGTAGTGTTGGGGTTTTAGCGTAGGAGCAGCGGAAGCGCGCGGTTTGGGCGAAATCGTAACTTTAAAACTTTTTAAAATTACCAAATAAATTATTCAATATCCAATATGAGTGATTCATTAATATTTCACCTAAACATATTTATTCGATATCAAATAACGACATAAATAGGTTAGAAACATCGCGAAACTTTTACGAAAATAATTTTCCGCAAAATGACATAAAACGCGTTTTTGTCCGAACCGACCAACCAATATACATGGGGGCTGCCCAGGTCAGCTCCAATAGTACTTGGGAAATTAATGGGCTGCCCAAACATTTATCAATTTACTGTTTGGACGGTGGACACCGGTAATGTCGTTTTTCGCCATTTTCGCATATTTCAACTCTGAAACAATTTCCGACAATTGTTCCAACACCCAAAACACATCCAATATATTTATACAACATACTTTTCATCACCATAATCACAGAATTTTCATATCTGATTTGGTAACTAAAAATATTATTTTTCATACTTTAAATCCAATTTTCTCAACATTAATTATATCAATATTAGCACCAACCAAAGCCACCACCTATGAAGTACTCAAAAATAATTATAGGAGTTACAAGAGTGTTCATAACACTCTAGAATGACAACAAGTCATCAAATGAAAAAATTGAATTAATATTACAATAATATTATCCAATCCAACTTCACACATGCATCTAGCCTCCAAATCCATCATCCAAATCAAAAAGCCCAAAAATATAAGAAATGAAGAAACCCTAGAACTATTCTAGATATTCAAGAACAAGAAACAAGCTTTCTAAGTTTAAGATTATTGAAGATTACCTCCAAATCTTGTAATTTCCTTAAACTTTTTTCTTGAATTTCTTCACTTTCTTCCTTGACTCTTCAAGAAAATTTTGGGAGTTTTCTTTATCAAAGGATTCGGCCATGGAAGCTTGATTAAAGAGAAAATAAAATTTTCAACTTTAAATAGTAAGCCAAAACCGACTTAGGGTGTTTAAAGAAGGGTATTTTGGTCATTTGGTCAATTAGTGTAATTAATTAATAATAATAACCTTTAAGTTAACAAATCCAATTTGTAAACTTTAAGCTTAATAAAATCATGCCACATGTAACCAATAATAATCAAACATATTGCATAATAATTATGTAATATTGGAATAATTTAATTATCTAGATATTTAATATTTAAATACCTAAATAATTAATTAATACGATTATTATTATATATGTATTTTTATTTACATTAAATAACAAATACATATATTAATGGCATGTGTCAAAATCTCATTTGACAAATAATTAATATGTATCAAATCAAATTTTGTATCAAATATAAATACACATTAATTATTAATTGACCGAAATGCCCATAATGTATGTATTTACGTTTAACCGATTAAACTATTCGAATTAACTCATTTAATCCGGTGAAATATTATGAATAATCTATATTATTCATAACACGTTGCCCAAGTGCTCAATGAGTACACTTCATATTGTGAGACTCTCTAAGTTTAGGTTTATCCATCACAGAATCAAATTTCGTGTCCATAATTCACCCACTCGTGAATTATGACGACCACAGATAATCTCGCTAAACTATGCAAGTCGAGGTCATTGCATACGTATAATCCCTCTGTCACAAGCTATGAATATTATACCGGGGATATAGATAGGAACGTCAAATCCCTAAGGTATAATACAGTCGACTTTTAAATTTTTGATCTCTAAATAACACTCGGAACTCGCTTCCGAAGCATACCACGACCATGGATTTACTAGATCTCAAATACGTACATAATACCTATGCCCTGTACACAGGACTGACAGATTCTATCTGATGTTCACAAGATATCATGAGCATCAGTCCACACCCAACGAATAGGCGGAGGTCTGATCTAAATAGATCGGTGATGTGACTGTCATCAAAGTGTGGAGGATATCTGTTGGACAATTATGACATATAGCGTCACTATTTGTACAGATCATGGTGTTGTTGTACAAATTAACTATGTGATAAAGGAGATTGCACTCTTATCATTTGTGATTAGATCACCTAGATGTATAAATGATAGGAGGTCCTTATGATTTGTTCCTGGATTGAGAATGATATGAGACAGTATCAGTCCACGAAGGATAAATCATTAAATATCCATAGTCAGAGCATTGTCGAGATTGGACATCGTTAAATGCGTAAAAGACTAGTATTACACTTGTGCGCGTTGTGAGGGCACAACGACATAGTTCTCATATATTTGGGTATATGATACTCATGCAAGTGTAATAGGAGGTTGTGTTTTACCGATGGTACGGGAAACAGCTTCGCTCTGGATAGACCCCCTCGGAATTCCATTGGTAGTATGACTATGTGTCTATGGAAGTCCGAAATCAGGGTAGGTGTATTTGGTCTTAACCTGAGACTTGCACCGCTAATACTTGCGACAATCAATATACTTTGGTTGCGGTCGTCCAGGGCTTTAACAGGTTCTGCGTACGCCAATACTGGGTATATTGAGAATCATAGTGTGTTGGGTGTGATGTCAAGACAGAAGTATCACTCCAGTCATAGTGGAGATGATGGTCACGTAGGATACGAGACTGGTTCTCTTAAATGCTGCAGCTATCGGGATATTATGACTAGGTCATGTATATCCGATTATAGAGACTAGTTACCAGACATCCGACATGTGCTTCGTACGGGGCAGACACAATTCCAGCCCCAGGCCTAGCACGTGATCATCCGATACTGGACAGAAATATGCAATACTACGTATACTACGCCTGATATAGATCCTTTATTCCTGTAAGGATATTTCCGGAGAATTGGGTAGGCATGGCGCTTTGCTAGAAGCCAACCTTGTCTTGTAAATCAGTAAAACGTAGTACTTGGTACTTACGTGTTCGGATAGTCCGACGACCGAATTTACTGCCAACATATCCGGGGATCGCTTCCCAAAGATTCACCGATGACGTATGACTCACACTCTAAATTAATCTGGGATTAATTAGAAGAGAGAGAAAATTAATCTGGGATTAATTACGGAGATATTTTATCTGGGATAAAATATCCATTAAAAGAGAGATAACGATTAATTTGGAATTAATCGAAGAATTAATATATTTGATATATTAAACGAAATTGGATTTCGACGCGGAATTAAAATTAGATTTTAATTCGGGCGAACGAATTAATTTAGAATTAATTCGTTAGCGACGTGAATAGTAATTATGCTTGGCATGATTATTTAATTAAATTAGATTTAATTGCGACGCGACGGAAAATTCGTTAATTTGGAATTAGCGAACCCGAGCCCGAGATTATTTACGAGCGCATTCGCATTTCGAATTCAAAAGCGGCACGCAAGTCAAATCAAACGTCAAATCGCTAGTCGCAACTAGCGTCACATCATTCATCAATCAAGTGATGGATGTCTTTCACTTTGAGTGATTGACGCAATTCACTATTCATGATTGATGGATTGATGTGAGTTGGTGGAGGTGGTTGGAGCCATTTATGGCTTGACTTTTGAAAGAGAAAAAATAGGTATATGTTTATTTTGTTTTTAGAAAACAAAATATAATACACTTTTTCCTCTTTCTCTCTCTCATCTCATCTCATTTTCTTTCTTCTCAAACACGCCCATGGTGGGCAAAAAGTTCTTCACTGGTTTGGTTACTGCCGAGCAGTGAAGAGAAGCCAAGAGTCGCGATTTTGTGGCAAAATCGGGAGTGCTAGCACACTACGAAGACATGCGAAGGTGATAGGGAAGTCCACCCATGAGCCGGGAATCGTTTGACGAAGCTTGGAGCTTGTTCGAGGAGCTCAAAAATAGAAAATGGAGGAGCAGCTCACTGCCACTGCCGTGAGCAGTAAGGAGGCAGAAAGTTCGAGTTTTGTTGCCTACCGCGTCGCTCAATTGCTCGATGTAAGTATTCCGCAACTTCGTCGTTGATATTCACACATGTTTTATCGCTTTTAATTCGATCCTTGGGACCGTAGAACTCCAACAATGGTATCAGAGCGTTGTTAAAAGCATGAAACAAATTTAGGGCTTAAAATTTGGGAAAAATGTTTTTGAGCATGATTTGAATTAATTGGATGTTTGAGTATGCTTATAACATGTTTAATTGAAGTTTGATTTGATCAATTTCAAGAAAATGGTTGGAACAATTTTTCCCCAAAATTTGGCTTGGCCGAATTGAGTAGTGCCCTATATTGTCTTGGAATTTGTTTTTTGATTCATTAGATGAGTTGGAAACAATCGGGAAATGTTGATTGCAGATTTAATTTGATTGAAACCGAATTGATTTGGAAAAAACCACTTGGCCGAGACTTTGAGCATGTAATTATGGGTTTGATTTTAATCAAAATGTGTTGGACATGTGATGATGAAAATGAGCATGATTAATTGATGTTTTAGAAATGTTAATTTGGGTGATTAATCATGATATACACTTTAGATTAATTAAATGTGAAATTGGATTTTTTGTGTTTAATTATGTTGGGCCTCAAAATTGGATTTGGGCTTTTATGTTGTAAATGGGCTTATTGGGCTTTGTTGTACAAAGTTGGGTTTAGGCAAAATTGGTTGGATCCAATTGGGCCCAAAACCGCTTCCATAAAGCCCAAATGCGACTTAATGGACCTTTAAAGTTTAATTGGGCCTAATGGGCCAAAATTGATTTCTGGGCTTATGGGGTAAATCTCGGATTGGATTTTGGTTATTCGGTTTGACCCGAGTTGACCAAAAGTCCACGCCTTAAGAAATTAATTAAAAGCCCATTGGACTTTAATTAAATTGACGTTGGACGTTAATCGGGCTTTGAGACCCGTAACGATTAAATTTGGAATTTAAGTCGTAAAAGGTTTATTATTAAAGTGTAATATTTAATTTGGAATTAAATAGTGAATTAGAATTAAATACAAATTGAATTGGATTTAATTGTATAGTTTAATTTAATTCAAGAATTCGTACTTTGAGTACTTATTCGCAAAACGAGTTTGACTCGAACAAAATCAAATCGATGTTTGAACATTGGATGATCACTAATTATCATATTAATTAATTTGATTAGATTGATTGATAACATGCTTGTGTGAATACATGGTTGCGATGCATGAATAATGTATATCGGATGGATATAAGATGGGTGGGACAATTTTAGAAATTGTTGTAATAAATTTGATTTATTAATTGGACCTGCGTGTCCAGCCTTATACCTCCATATTCTTTGTATTCTCTTCTCACCTATTCCCCTCAATGTAAATGAGGTTTCTTTAGAAGTGTAGTGTAACGGGTAGAAGTAAATACTTGTGCTAGCGGGAGAGAGAAATGAGAGATTTGATCTAGGATCAATGTGTAAAGTATCCATCCGCATATCATTATTATTTTCATATGCGCTTTATTATGTGTTTAGAATGCATGTTTAAGGGTGTATATGATGATGAGACCTTAACTAAGATAATAAATTGGTTGCCAATTTGCACTCGAAAAACCCTCGCAAAATATTAAGCGTCTTTTCTTCCATTGAGTGATTCTCACTCAAGATCCGAGACTGGCATTGGCTTGTTGGCCAAAGTCAAGGCCTTTGTCCGTCGAGGATGTGTTTGAATCACGAAGGCTTTGTTCCATATTGGTGTCTTGTCCAAGTTGTGGTTTGTTGGCCAAAGTCAAGACCACTTCTTGTCCATCGACATTGATTACGAAGCTTTCCATGGTCAATGGGTCGCGCTTAACTGGGATCACTAAGTTTGTTGTGCCAAAGCCAAAGCTTAGTTGATTTAGAGGAAAAAGATTAGGTAATACATTAGATGTATTGGCATATATAAGATATATGTTTCGGACTTGGATGTCCCCCTACCGGATCTAGGAATTGGATTGGATCCAATCGATCTTAGAGATCTACCTAGTTAATTATCATACAATTTGTTGGCCAAAGTTAAGATTGTGTGATATTTAACGGGATCCTAGCCCACTAGGAAACACGGTTTCCCGAGTACTCGACAGAGGGTTAGAGGCTCGCCGAAAAATAGTGGGAGGCAAGAATTGAATTTGCAATACTCGTTTAATTACTTGCCATACGCGCTCAATCACAAATATCATTCGTCGTTATAAATTAAATGTTAGTTGGACTAATATTTAAATCGTTGTTTTAATTAATAGTTGGACTATATTCAAACAATTCATTTATAGTTGATTTTATAATTGGATTATAGTAATCAATATAATTGATTTTAATCTATTAAATTATAGTTGATTAAATAGTTGGACTATTGTAATCATTATAATAAATAGTACCTAAATCGTTGATTAAATAGTTGGACTATTAAAATCAAGATAAAATTGAAAGATTGACATTTAAAACATAATCCTGGGGAAAATGTATTTAAATGGTTTAATTTTCAAATTGGGAATAATATTTCAGGATGGTCCTGGAAAATAATAAGTTACTTTATTTGATAAAATAACATATTAGGCCTAAGCCCGGAGTTAAGCAAATAGTCGAGCATAATCTTTGGAAGATTTATGTGATGATAATTTTAGTGCTTAATCCATCATATTTTCCAAATAGACTCCTTAAGTTCTTTGTCAGAACTAAGGTTTAGATCCTTAAAGTATGATAATAAAATTGAAGGATCTTCAAAGAATCTATCCTTAGAATCTTAGAAGTACTAAAAATTGCAATAATAATTCTTGGAGAATTAATGACTATTCTCAAGGAGATAAAGTCAAAATTTACAATAAGGCAAGTAGCGCAAGGCGCACCTTACTTCGATATTCTAGAAGGCCAAAGCTTGGCCAAAGGCTTCTGGAGTGTTGAAAAGGGCAGAGGTAAAATCATTATAATCTTCTGGGAAGAAAAAGGACATATCCCAAAAATGTCTGCTTAAATTGTGGCAAACGGGATCGCGGAAGCGTGACTACCGTTTGGACAAAGCAGACATGAAGGAATTGAAGAATGAGCAAGGCTCTAACTTCAAATATGTTTGTCATAATTATATTCACTACTAGTATTAAAATTAGATTTTAAATACTTAGTGTGGTACATAAAATATATGTATTGATGTTCAGAATCTGTTTTGAACAGGATACTGACTTCAATAGAGATTTATCTGCGAATCGGAAACGGGACGAAAGTCGCTGTTTTGATCGTAGATACCTGAATTTAGGAACTACCTTCGGGTTAGTACTTAAATTAGGAATCTGTTATAATGTAACTAGTTTGACTAGAGACATGATCTCTATATCAGTGTTAATCCATTGCGGATTGAACCTTTATATTCTAGAACACTAAAGTGTTTTATTAAATAAAGATGATATTGAGATAAACACATTAGATGTGAAATAACAGAATTTATATTTTGAATATAAATAAATCTCAAACATATAATATGACAAACAAATAGCTCAAACTGATTTGATCAGGAGAAACTTAATTGTGGCATTGTTATCTGGGACACAACTATAAACAAGAATCGTATATCCGCACTTTTGAAGAGTGGGTACTAGGACTGATTTGATTCTATTCAAATGAAGTCTGCGAATCTAGTTTATTGGGCAAAGTGCCTAAAACACTATTTACTTGGTAAAAGTGCAAATGCCACCGACCTGTTAGCCCTAGTTCATAGTGAAGCAAGTGGGCCCATGTCTAGCTAGGCTAGAGGTGGAGATGAATATTTCGTGACCTATACGGATGTGGCATCGCGTTATGGTTATGTGTTTCTTTTGAAGAACACAAATCGGAAACTTTTAAAGTTTCGACACGAAATAGACAAACAGATCGGCTATAGTATTATACCGTCACGGTAAGACCGTAATGGAAAATACTTAAGCAATAAGTTTCTAATATACTTGAAAGAGTATAGTATTCTTTCAAAGAGGACTCCTCCCGGAACACGTCAAGTTGACGGTGTGTCCGAACTGAATAAACCGAATTTTGTTGGACATGATAAGGTTAATCATGAGCCGCTCTGAGCTACCATTTCCTTCAACGGATATGCATAAACAGTGCAAGAACTTATTTTGAATAAGGTTCCATAAAAATCTGTTTGACAGATTTCATATTAGACATGAACAAGAAAAGAAACTGGGTTTCACATTCCTGATAATTTAGGTATGCTAGGCATATGTTTGGATGATACCAAACTAAAACCCAAATTGGATAAGTGCCAATTGTAGGTTATCATAGGGATACCAAAGTATAGTAATTATACATTTCACATGAGAACAATTAGATTGTTGCTCACCATGCAGTTTTCATAAGAGGAATACCTATATGCAGTGGTAAGTGAGAGGATAGTAAAACTTGATGAAAATCAGGGTAATACTATTCCAGGCACCGAATCCTAATGGAACACATATAGTTCATCAATGATGAAACTATACCATTAATCTTAGTATACACAAGAACCACGTATGTCAGAGAGATTCAGAAAACAACCTATGGTATGGGTTTCTGATTTCACCTCGTAAAGATGTTAATCTTATTGAGGTATACCAACTGACTACGTAAGAGGAAGTGATACAAGGTATCGACTCCCTATCATGACAAAGTGTCATGAAATCCGAAATGGAATCCATGTATATCAACAAGTTTTGATACTAGTTGATGTACCGCAAGGCATTGTTCCTATTGGTACTGTATAAGTCTTCAAGGAAGACATACATGGATGGCAACATACCAACGTATAAAGCTAGGCTTTTAGCGGAAAGGTATCGTTATCAACATTGTGTGGACTACGATTCAACCTTTTAACTGTTGCCACGGTAAATCCATTTGGATAATGCTTGCTAACGCTGCATGTTTCATTTATGAAATATGACAGCTGAACGGGAAAATCGCTTTCCTGAAAAGGAAACCTTTTGGAGGATGTTTACAACATCCTGTCGGTTTTATCGTACCATGACTAGCAAACAAGGTTTGCAGGTTATTCGATCCATGTTTGGATTGAAGCAAGCATAGGTTCTTGGAATTATCGTTTTGATGTAATCATAATGGTTTATGATTTAATTCAAAACGAAAAGATTCTTGTGTATATAAGAGGGTTAGTGGGAGCGCACTGCCAATCGCTGTCCTATAAATAATGATAATATGTCATTTCATGGAAATGATATTCCCATATTAAAATCGGTGAAAGCTTGGCTTTCGAGAAAACTCTCCGCGAAATCATACATTGAAAAATGTACGCGACCTGGTGTCCCATACGCTTTGAGCATATGGATGCACAAACAGGCCAATCCAAGTGATAGTCACTGGATTGATGTTAAGAACATCCGTTAGTATCTTAGAGAACTAAGGATGCTGTCTTAGTCTATGGAGAAGGAGAACTTGAAGTGACTGGGATCACTGTTGCAAGTTTCTTAAACCGATAAAACGACTACAAGTCGCCAACGGTACTATAAAGTTTGAATAATGGTACAGTGAGCTGGAAATCTTCCAAGCAAGATACTTTTACCAAATAAACAACAAATGCGGGTCATTGCTACAGCTGAGGCAGAAATAGAAGCCTTCTGGGTCGATAAACAAATCTAATTAGATTAGATATAATTCTGTTAGCAGCTGAGCTAGGCGTCAGCAAAGGCTAAAGAATTAATGGTCTTATCAACGATCCAGATACATACTTTGATATTCATCTAATTCGTTCGGATCATACATCGTGGCGATGTGATGATCGAATAAATCGCATCAGACGATAATCATGAAAATCCGCTGACGAAAGTCTTTTCTCAGCAGTTTGAGCCAACCGTACATAGTTCGGGTGTAAGACACTCGAGTGACTGGCTATAGGCCAAGTGGGAGATTGTTGGACAATTATGACCCATAGCGTTACTATTTGTACAGATCATGGTGTTGTTGTACAAATTAACTATGTGACAAATGAGATTGCACTCTTATCATTTGTGATTAGATCACCTAAATGTATAAATGATAGGAGGTCCTTATGATTTGTTCCTGGATTGAGAATGATATGAGACAGTATCAGTCCACGAAGGATAAATCATTAAATATCCCTAGTCAGAGCATTGTCGAGATTGGACATCGTTAAATGCATAAAAGACTAGTATTAAACTTGTGCGCGTTGTGAGGGCACAACGACATAGTTCTCATATATTTGGGTATAGGATACTCATGCAAGTGTAATAGGAGGTTGTGTTTTACCGATGGTACAGGAAATAGCTTCGCTCTGGATAGACCCCATCGGAATTCCATTGGTAGTATGACCATGTGTCTATGGAAGTCCGAAATCAAGGTAGGTGTATTTGGTCTTAACCTGAGACTTGCACCGCTAATACTTGTGACGATCAATATACTTTGGTTGCGGTCTTCCAGGGCTTTAACAGGTTTTGTGTACGCCAATACTTGGTATATTGAGAATCGTAGTGTGTTGGGTGTGATGTCAAGACGGAAGTATCACTCCAGTCATAGTGGAGATGATGGTCACGTAGGATACGAGACTGGTTCTCTTAAATGCTGTAGCTATCGGGATATTATGACTAGGTCATGTATATCCGATTATAGAGACTAGTTACCAGACATCCGACATGTGCTTCGTACGGGGCAGACACAATTCCAGCCCCAGGCCTAGCACGTGATCATCCGATACTGGACAGAAATACGCAATACTACGTATACTACGCCTGATATAGATCCTTTATTCCTGTAAGGATATTTCCGGAGAATTGGGTAGGCATGGCGCTTTGCTAGAAGCCAACCTTGTCTTGTAAATCGGTAAAACGTAGTACTTGGTACTTACGTGTTCGGATAGTCCGACGATCGAATTTACTGCCAACATATCCGGGGATCTCATGGGTCGCTTCTAAAAGATTCACCGATGACGTATGACTCAGACTCTAAATTAATCTGGGATTAATTAGAAGAGAGAGAAAATTAATCTGGGATTAATTGCGGAGATATTTTATCTGGGATAAAATATCTATGAAAAGAGAGATAACGATTAATTTGGAATTAATCGAAGAATTAATATATTTGATATATTAAACGAAATTGGATTTCGACGCAGAATTAAAATTAGATTTTAATTCGGGCGAACGAATTAATTTAGAATTAATTCGTTAGCGACGTGAATAGTAATTATGCTTGGCAAGATTATTTAATTAAATTAGATTTAATTGCGACGCGACGGAAAATTCGTTAATTTGGAATTAGTGAACCCGAGCCCGAGATTATTTGCGAGCGCATTCGCATTTCGAATTCGAATACGGCACGCAAGTCAAATCAAGCGTCAAATCGCTAGTCGCAACTAGCGTCACATCATTCGTCAATCAAGTGATGGATGTCTTTCACTTTGAGTGATTGACGCAAGTCACTATTCATGATTGATGGATTGATGTGAGTTGATGGAGGTGGTTGGAGCCATTTATGGCTTGACTTTTGAAAAAGAAAAAATAGGTATATGTTTATTTTGTTTTTAGAAAACAAAATCTAATACACTTTTTCCTCTCTCTCTCTCTCTCTCATCTCCTCTCCTTTTCTTTCTTCTCAAACACGTCCATGGTGGGCAAAAAGTTCTTCACTGGTTTGGTTACTGCCGACCAGTGAAGGGAAGCCAAGAGTCGTGATTTTGTGGCAAAATCGGGAGTGCTAGCACACTACGAAGACATGCGAAGGTGATAGGAAGTCCACCCATGAGCCGGGAATCGTTTGAAGAAGCTTGGAGCTTGTTCGAGGAGCTCAAAAATAGAAAATGGAGGAGCAGCTCACTGCCACTGCCGTGAGCAGTAAGGAGGCAGAAAGTTCGAGTTTTGTTGCCTACCGCGTCGCTCAACCGCTCGATGTAAGTATTCCGCAACTTCATCGTTGTTATTCACACATGTTTTATCGCTTTTAATTCGATCCTTGGGACCGTGGAACTCCTACAATATCTCTGTTGGACAATTATGAACCATAGCATCACTATTTGTAAAAGACATGGTGTTTTTGTACAAATTAACTTTGTGACAAAGGAAATTGCTATTTTATTATTTTGTAATTGGATTACTTTGATATATAAATGATAAAAGTCCTTATGATTACTTCCGGATTAATAAGATATGAGACAATATTAATCCACGAACGATTTAATCATTAAATATCCCTAGTCGTAGTATTATCGAGACTGGACATCGATAATGCAGAATAGACTAGTATTAAACTTGTGCGCGTTGTGGAAACTTAACATCATAATTCTCATGTATTTAAGTATTGGATACTTATGCAAGTGTGATAGGAGGTTCTATTAGCCGTTGGACCGGGAACAACTTCGCTTTGGATAGACCCCTCAGAATCCCATTGGTAGTATGACTATGTGTCTATGGGAATCCGCATCAGGATAGGTGTATGTGGTCTTAACCGGAGACTTGCACCGCTAATACTTGCGACAATCAGTACGCTTTGATTTTGATCGTCCGGAGCTTTAACAGGTTCTGTGTATGCCTCTTCTGGGTTTACTGAGAATCGTAGTGTATTGGGTGTGATGTCAAGATGAAAGTATCACTTCAGTTATATGGAGATGATGATCACGCAGGGATACAAAACTAGTACTCTTAAATGCTGCAGCTATCGGGATAGTATGACTAAGTCATGATTATCCGATTACATAGACTAGTTGCTTGTAATCCGATATATACTTCGTACGGGGCAGACATAATTCCAGCCCCAGGCCTAACATTTGACATCCGATACTGGATCGTAATACGCAATACTTAGTATACTATGCCTGATATAGATTATATATTCTTCGTTGAATATTTCTGGAGAATTGGGTAGATATGGTGCTTTGCTAGAAGCCAACCATGTCATGTAAATCGGTAAGAATGTGGTACGGGGTACGCACGTATTCGAATAGTCCGACAACCAGATTTACTGCCAACATATCCAGGGATATCTTGGGTCGCTTCCCAAAGATTCTCCGATGACATTTGACTCGAACAGAATTAATCCGGGATTAATTATGAGAGAGAGAAAATTAATCTGGGATTAATTACGGCAAGAATTTATTTGGGATAAAATTCGAATAGAAGAGAGAACACGATTAATTTGGAATTAATCGATTAAATAATATATTGGATATATTAATTGAAATTTGATTTCAAAACGGAATTAAAATTGGATTTTAATTCGGGCGAACAAATTAATTTAGAATTAATTCGTAAGCGACATTCGTAATAATTTTACTAGGCATTATTATTTAATTAAATTGGATTTAATTACGTCACGACGGAAAATTTATTTAATCGGATTAAACGAATCCGAGCCCGAAGTGTGTTGGGCAAGCAAACTTGAATTTTGAATTTAAGTGGTGGGGCCCACTAAGTCAACAAGTTAATGGTGGTAGTTGGGAGTTTTTAATGAATCTTACACAACACCTTTTGCTTTTTGCTTTTTGGAAAAGCATTTACACATTGCTTTTTGCTTTTTGGAAAAGCATATTTGGTTTTGCTTTTTAGAAAAACATATACACACTTTGAAATTTTTTTGACTTGGTAATTTTTGGTAATTTATTTTTAGAAAACAAAATATCACAAGTTGAAAAACCTATCTTCTCTCTTCCCTCCCTCCATGGCCGAAACATAAGCTCTCTCATTTGGAATTTTTGTTGCAAAAATTCTACAAGCTAGCACTTAAAGGAGTTGATTAAGGTGATAGGGAAACTCACCCAAGGGTTGGAAATACTACACAAAGCTTGGAGCTTCATCTTCCTCCAAAGAATTTTTGAACTTCTCTATAAAATCAATGTAAGTCTTCCGCAACGTATTTTGATTTTATTCATACTAAATCATGTATTAGAGACCTTGGGCATGTCTAGGACACTAATAATCTCATATATCCACAATGGTATCTCAAGTCGAAGGACCACTATGCTACTCAACTCGAGAAGATTCATATTGACGTTGGTGTACCATCTATTAGGAAATCTTCGGTGAGTCGTTCAGTGTTTGTCAAATAAACACCTACACGTCTATACGAGTCTCCCAAGACTCATGGTTCATTGGGATAAACCATTGGACCAAGTCTCGATATACGACATGTACTGGTCTCGGCGGATTTTACTAACCGACCCGTGTTAGTAAATCTTGACCAGAAATTTTATTTGATAATATACTTCTAGTAGTGACACTTCCCAATATCAATTACAAACTACTTTGTAACTGCGCACTATAAAATATATTATCGGGTCTTTGTCTAATATATACATATCACTAAATCATATTTAGTTTCATTCTAATCATAATTAGATCGAATATGTATATAAAAGCAAGCAATATTACAATAAATAAGTAATATTATGGAAAAAAGAATTGTTCGTATTTATGAATCGGACATAAATATTATCCGGATTGGCACTCCGAGCACCAACCCTAATAATTTATCCCACTTACTCTAGTGCCAATCTACGGTTTCATATTCACATATAAATATGTATTATATTTATATACGCATGGTCCTCAAGAGCTGACCTAGCACTCAAGAGGCAGACAACAACAAGTAAGCCCTCTATAACATATTGAGTTTGTCCAATAAACCCAATCATTTCCCTTAGCCAGCATCATTCATATATTGTATAATCTAAGTTATACATCAATATGACTTAGATGCGATATCAATATTGTGCTACTACTACTGAGTTGTGTATGTATGTAAGGATTAAATCCAAAATACTATACAGACAATCGCAATCACAACACTAATATCAAAACTTCTAATCTATAAGGTCACTATGCAACTTTATAAGTCAATACTTCATAAGTTACAACTAATTCCACTAATACAGTAGAATCAACCGTGACACTCCCACTGCATCTTTTTTGACTTTATATGACATAGACCATCTAATGTCATAATTAGACTCAAAACTAGTCTGATCCTAATGGTTGCGTATTATATTCTCCTTGAATAAGAAACTCGCTCTTAATATATCAAAGATAACTAAGAACATGTTTCAAGACACATCCTATGGTCTATAGCGTATCAAAATAACTCATGACAATTACGATTAAATTGATATCTTTAATCGCATATAATATAGTATTCATTATGCCATCATCCTATAATGTATAAGATTGACTAGACATTCTAATCAATTTCTCTTTCGACAAAGGAATCATCCTTTACGAAAGATAAATACTATATACAAGAGACACACTAACTGTCACACAATTATACTAACTGTCAAACAGATAGTCCTGCTATGTCCTTTATTAGATCATATCTTATGCACGATTAATGAGAGTATCTCACAAGTCTCTTAGTTTTATATCGTATATGAAACTTTATATCAAATATAATAGAGACTACTCCCACTGCATTCACGGAGAAAAGAAGACTTAGGTAGATCTTTTACCTCAGAAACATCTCATTATTACATTAATAATGATAATATCGTTAGGATATATAACACTAGAAAGAAATTCGTACGCTCCTACTGACCTTACTATCAAATATGTATTCTCTATGCTTTGATAAAATCAGACAATCTGACTATTATCAAAATTAGAAAACACATATTTTCGGAAAGCTTACCCGAGTCTACAGTAGCCTTTATAAGCTAGTATATCAAACTATGATCTTAGCAGAATAAAAACTCCAGGGCCATTCCAGAATGACTTCTTCAAATAAAGAAACCACAATGGATCTCTTATTCGAAGAAACTATCCAGGAACGCCGCTTTGCATTCTTTAGCCAAAATACATAGTTTAATATCAACATTAACCAACAGATCTTTAATTGTTCAATTAGTGCGACTAGAGACAAATTTTCTCAGAATCTAAAATAGATTGCTGAGTATAACATTTCTCACTGTCATACTATAAAGGTCAAACCTTTAATAAGCTCACTTTGCTTTTGCTGCGCAAACAATTTGCACATTTTATGAAAAATTCATAACGAAAGCTTAATCAAGTTCCAAACTTGATCGTAGTAAGCTATAAACAATCTTAGATCTATGATTTAATGCTAACTTCCGAGATCGATATCAAATATCGCTCCCACTACAAGTTATATGATAATTTTCTTCGATAAGTAAACAGTAGAACCATTAAGTATCAAATACTTCGCAAATGATTCTGACATCCTATTGGACTTATGTGGAAGGTATCTAAGGGTCATTTCATCTTATTAATTACGTAGTTCCATTTATAGTTTATCACTCTCACATTTGACTTCAATAAGTCAAGTATTTTCTACAATGGTCAACATCCGATTTACACACCAAGTAATAAAATAATTTTAGTACTCGTGATCGTAGAAAATATATTATATCAAATAGAATATAAAATTATATTAAATAGAATAAATGATAAACTTTTACTTATACCTCCGAGGCGCAAGTACTTTCAATTATATAACCATTATACAAAAGAAAGATTCAAATCTCAAACTTTTCAAGATTTGAATTTTCTACTTATACATATCATATACGTAACTGTAGAAACTAATGGAACCTTAATTAAAAGGATGACTTAGTGTAACTGGAGCATATCTCCAAGAGTATTGAAATTAATTCGGTAACACTCAATATCAAACGAACCAAATCATATAAAATTTGATTTCTCCCACTAATCAATTGTTGGATAATTATGACCCATAGCGTCACTATTTGTACAGATCATGGTGTTGTTGTACAAATTAACTATGTGACAAAGGAAATTGCACTCTTATCATTTGTGATTAGATCACCTAGATGTATAAATGATAGGAGGTCCTTATGATTTGTTCCTGGACGGAGAATGATATGAGACAGTATCAGTCCACGAAGGATAAATCATTAAATATCCCTAGTCAGAGTATTAACGAGATTGGACATCGATAATGCGTAAAAGACTAGTATTACACTTGTGCGCGTTGTGAGGGCACAACAACATAGTTCGCATATATTTGGGTATAGGATACTCATGCAAGTGTAATAGGAGGTTGTCTTTTACCGATGGTACGGGAAACAGCTTCGCTCTGGATAGACCCCATTGGAATTCCATTGGTAGTATAACTATGTGTCTATGGAAGTCCGAAATCAGAGTAGGTGTATTTGGTCTTAACCTGAGACTTGCACCGCTAATACTTGCGACAATCAATATACTTTGGTTGCGGTCGTCCAGGACTTTAACAGGTTCTGTGTACGCCAATACTGGGTATATTGAGAATCGTAGTGTGTTGGGTGTGATGTCAATACGGAATTGTCACTCCAGTCATATGGAGATGATGGTCACGTAGGATACGGGACTGGTTCTCTTAAATGCTGCAGCTATCGGGATATTATGACTAGGTCATGTTTATCCGATTATAGAGACTAGTCACCAGACATCGGACATGTGCTTCGTACGGGGCAGACACAATTCCAGCCCCAGGCCTAGCACGTGATCATTTGATACTGGACAGAAATACGCAATACTACGTATACTACGCCTGATACAGATCCTTTATTCCTGTAAGGATGTTTCTGGAGAATTGGGTAGGCATGGCGCTTTGCTAGAGGCCAACCTTGTTTTGTAAATCGGTACAAACGTAGTACGAGGTACTTACGTGTTCGGATAGTCCGACGACCGAATTTACTGCCAACATATCCGGGGATCTCATGGGTCGCTTCCCAAAGATTCCCCGATGATGTATGACTCGCACTCTAAATTAATCTGGGATTAATTAGAAGTGAGAGAAAATTAATCTGGGATTAATTGCGGAGATATTTTATCTAGGATAAAATATCATTTAAACAGAGATAACGATTAATTTGGAATTAATCGGTAAATTAATATATTTGATATATTAAAGGAAATTGGATTTCGACGCGAATTAAAATTAGATTTTAATTCGGGCGAACGAGTTAATTTAGAATTAATTATTTAGCGACGTGAATAGTGATTTCGCTAGGCGTAATCATTTAATTACGACGCAACGAAAAATTCGTTAATTTGGAATTAGCGAACCCGAGCCCGAGATTATATGCGAGCACATTCGCATTTCGAAATTGAGTGCGGCAGGCAAGTCAAATCAAGCGTCAAATCGCTAGTCGCATCAAGCGTCAAATCACTTGTCACTTTGAGTGATGTGACTTGACAACTTGTGATTGATGTGATTGAGTGATGTTGGTGGTTGGAGCCATTTATGGTTTGACTTTTGAAATCCAAATTCATGGCAAATGTATTTGAAATTCAAATGTGTGTATTTAATACACAACTTTGGAACCAACAAAGACAACTCTCTCTTTTCTCTCGCCCAAAGGGCAAAATGCTCACTGGTTTTCTGTCAAAAACCGAGCAGTGAAGGAAGCAAGAGTGGGATTTTGTGGAAAAATATCAAGTGCTAGCACACTTATGAGACATGCGAAGGTGATAGGGAAGTCCACCCATGAGCCGGGAATCGTTCGACGAAGCTCGGAGCTTGACGAAGGAGCTCCAATGGCCGAAACCAGTGGGCTGTGACAGTGTTACTGCCGTGACTGTGAGGAGCAGATTTTGAAGTT
>SKCR01054457.1:0-29602 GCA_019454045.1 Zanthoxylum bungeanum | reverse complement strand
GCGTTCGTGCAGCGTTCTAAGAGGCGTTCGAACGGTGTCGGTATTTCTGGTTTTGCTGCTAGGCCCACACGCCCAAGGCCCTCAAATTACACCCAAATTAAATCAAATATTAAATCAAATATTAATTAAATTAAACATTGAATTAAATAAAATAATTAAACCATTTACCAATTAAATAAAACATAAAATATAATCATACCTAATTTAGATAAATATATTAACTTCCTAACTAGACAAAATCATATACTAAATTAAAGAAATAACATGCCTAATTAAATCACTCATAACCAATTTAAAGATATTGACTTCCTAATCTAGACCAATCTTGTCTCAATCAAATCTTTGACTTTCCTTGCTCAAAACTAAATCAAATCCCTTCCTGTGAGACAAGGAGAAGCCCTAGCCCTTCTATATATTAACAAAGCCAAACCAAGCCATCCTCTCCCCGGACAATTGACATTTCACGCCCAAACCAAGAAGACCTAGCCATTCACGGCAATAGCAACAAGAAGCAACACAAACAATTCTCTTCATATCCTCCACTCCATAGCCGAAAATATCATAGCCCATAAACCCCCACACATCACCGAAAATATACCCCAAACAGCAGCCCCTTTCCACCGAAAACAGTAGCCCCTTTCCACCGAAAACAACAGCCCAAATCACCTCCAAAACAACAGCAAAATCCTCCAAAAACAGTCCCTAAAATCCTTAAAACAGTAACATAAAAAAGTGCATTATAATCCCTAAAATAATCACAAAAACGGCACTTGAAACCTTTAGAAAACACCCAAAACAGTCCGTTGAAACGTCAAAACAGTGACCTGAATAGTGAGCAAAAAATACAGAGGAAACTGCAGCAAAACGGATGCCAAACAACAAGCAAAACAGCAAAACAGTGAGCTAAGACGCTAAATCAGTGAACCGGAGAAGTTGAGGAGCTTTACCCTTCCGATCTCCGTGAAACGCAAGTCCGAAAGTCGGCAAAAAAAGGTTAGACCTGAGGGTATTTTCCTCATTCGTTTTCTGTTTTATTTTTATTATTTATTGAATATTGTTCGCATGATTGTTATTTTGAAATGCATGTTGTGGCCCTTGAGTAGATAAATATGCATGTATTACGAAATATGGTATGTTGTGGCCTTGGAATAAAATGAAAGATGTGTCAACTCTCACGGTATATCGGATGGAAACCCGGACATAAATTTCATAGCTGATTCCGAATGGACGGTAGTATGATCTGTACTCGGGATACAACTCCACGTACCGCTTGAGTAAACGACACATTCTTTTGTTTTATGTTGCTTTGATTTATTTATTTTTCGTCATTTAAATTCCGCATGTTACTTGTTTATGCATGATGCGACCGAGCGCATGGGCTTAGTAAGTCGGATTAAAGGTCCCCTATTTGGAGGGGTTAAAACCCTTTACCACGATGCTTTGCCGCGTCGGTTGATGTGTGTTCGGTTGAATGCAAGATATGTTCAATCGGGCATACGAAGTTTCATATAGTTATCTTTGTCTTTGTACGCATTATAATGAAAAGCGCATGGGCTTATTGTGTTGGACTAAAAAGGTTCTCCATTTGGGGGAAGAAAATCCTAAAAGGCTACCTTTACCACGATATTTGCCGCGTCTTTCATATATTGGTTGCATCACTTACCTTAGTCTTGGCTTAACGTATTACAATTCATATATCCATGTCATGATAGCATTTGAGTATTATTTCTTGTGGTATATCGGATGGAAACCCAGACATAAATTCCGTAGCCGATTCCGAATGGACGGTAGTGCGGTCTGTACTTGGGATACAATTCCACGTACCACTTGGAAAAGTGCTCACATGTGTGTTTGTGTCCATATTAGTTATCTTCTTTTGCACCACGTCATAGCATGCTTACTTTAATGCCTAATTGCATCCTTAAGTGTCTTTTTGCATTATGTATTTAGTTGACTCTTTTATTTACACATGGACATGAAATGGCTATTTGTTTATGCTTCCGCACGTATAAGCATGATATGTCTATGAAATCACATGTTCACCATTATTTGATTCGCTCTTATGTGTGCTTGCGTGGTTAGTGTGTGCTTGTGTTTCCATGAATACAATATGCCAATGAAATTGTATGTTCGTTGCTACTTTGATTTACTTTCAAGCACGCAATCTTAAATGTAAGATATATGCAAATTTAGGTGTAAGTTTTATTTTTTGCGCATATGAACTTAGAAGCATGATACTTTTGGAAATAAGTGTTACTTAAGCTTGATTAAACCATTTACCAATTAAATAAAACATAAAATATAATCATACCTAATTTAGATAAATCAAATATATTAACTTCCTAACTAGACAAAATCATATACTAAATTAAAGAAATATCATGCCTAATTAAATCACTCATAACCAATTTAAAGATATTGACTTCCTAATCTAGACCAATCTGTCTCCATCAAATCTTTGACTTTCCTTGCTCAAAACTAAATCAAATCCCTTCCTTGTGAGACAAGGAGAAGCCCTAGCCCTTCTCTATATAAACAAAGCCAAACCAAGCCATCCTCTCCCCGGACAATTGACATTTCACGCCCAAACCAAGAAGACCTAGCCATTCACGGCAATAGCAACAAGAAGCAACACAAACAATTCTCTTCATCTCCTCCACTCCATAGCCGAAAATATCATAGCCCCTAAACCCCCACACATCACCGAAAATATACCCCAAACAGCAGCCCCTTTCCACCGAAAACAGTAGCCCCTTTCCACCAAAAATAGCAGCCCAAATCACCCCCAAAACAGCAGCAAAATCCTCCTAAAACAGTCCTTAAAATCCTTAAAACAGTAACATAAAAAACTGCACTTATAATCCCTAAAATAATCACAAAAACTGCACTTGAAACCTTTAGAAAACACCCAAAACAGTCCGTTGAAACGTCAAAACAGTGACCTGGATAGTGAGCAGAAAATACAGAGGAAACAGCAGCAAAACGGAGGCCAAACAGCAAGCAAAACAGCAAAACAGTGAGCTAAGACGCTAAACCAGTGAACCAGAGAAGTTGAGGAGCTTTACCCTTCCGATCTCCGTGAAACGCAAGTCCGAAAGTCGGCAAAAAAAAGGTTAGACCTGAGGGTATTTTCCACATTCGTTTTCTGTTTTATTTTTATTATTTATTGAATATTGTTCGCATGATTGTTATGTTGAAATGCATGTTGTGGCCCTTGAGTAGATAAATATGCATGTATTACGAAATATTGTATGTTTTGTGGCCTTAGAATAAAATGAAAGATGTGTCAACTCTCGCGGTAATATCGGATGGAAACCCGGACATAATTTCATAGCCGATTCCGAATGGACGGTAGTATGATCTGTACTCGGGATACAACTCCACGTACAGCTTGAGTAAACGGCACATTCTTTTGTTTTATGTTGCTTTGATTTATTATTTTTCGTCATTTTAAATTCCGCATGTTACTTGTTTATGCATGATGCGACCAAGCGCAGGGGCTTAGTAAGTCGGATTAAAGGTCCCCTATTTGGAGGGGTTAAAACCCTTTACCCACGATGCTTTGATGCGTCGGTTGATGTGTGTTCGGTTGAATGTAAGATATGTTCAATCGGCATACTAAGTTTGATATTGTTGTCTTTATTTTTATATGCATGATGCGACCGAGCACATGGGCTTAGTAAGTCGGATTAAGGTCCCATATTTTGAGAGGTTAAAACCCTTGACCACGATGTTTTGCCTCGCCGGTTGATGTATATTCGGTTGAATGTAAGATGTGTTCAATCGGGTATACGAAGTCCGATATCATTGTCTTTACTTTTTTATATATGTATTGTGTTTGATTGCGCATTGGCTTAGTAAGTGCGATTAAATGTCCTCTATTTTGAGAGGTTAAAATCCTTTACCACGAGGCTTTGCCGCGCTTTTAGCCCGTTATTATTTATTAGACGTCATCTATTCATCCGTTCATGTATGTGTCGTGTTTGTTTACTCTGCTTTTTAGAGGTCACTGCTGTAACCCCGTTCGAACGTGTTTCAGAACGCCGCACGACGAATTTTTTTCTGTCTGGTCCCGTTCGAACGCGTTATCAAACGCTACACGAACGCGAACCTTCTGTTTACCGTTCGAACGCGTTTACGAACGCTATTCGAACGCGCATGTATTTGTTTCATCAGGTCCGGTCCCGTCCGAACGCGTTCTCAAACGATATACGAACGCGAACCTTCTGTTTACCGTTCGAACGCGTTTACGAACGCTACACGAACGCGTATACACTGAACTGGGTCCTTTTCATCACGTGTCATGCATAATTATTTCTTAGGTGATTTCTATTATATCATGTAATCAATCACATTATTTGTATCCTGTGTTTATTGTTTGATGTGTTCATAAGATGGTATTCAAGCATGATTTTAGCCTATTCGGTTGTTCATTTTCAAGCATGATTAGTCATTTATTTACGTTTCGAATTTGTATTATGTCTAGGTTGTTCTTTGTTTTCAGCTTATATGATCGTAGTATGTCCATGAGATTGCCGTGTGCTATTGCACGATTTCCGTTATGATGATTAATTTCATGCATGTGGATTTAGAAGCATGATACTCTTGGAAATAAGTGTTACTTAAGCTTGATTAAATTATTACACAAATCCTTTCATTACAAGTGACATAAGTAAGAGACCATTCCGAACCCAACGGTTTGAGGTCTCCCCTTGCGATGGGTGAGTGCGGCCTTAAATCTCATTTTCCCGGTTCACTCCGGGTGGCGACTCCATTATTCTCCGGTTTAGTCCCCCGCGGGCTACTCCGTACTCCCGATCGGGCCGCGAGCCCGGGACAGCGTGCGTCGCCCAGTTCCTGTGTCCCCACAATAGGACCAGTACATGTCGTATATCGTGACTTGGTCCGATGGTTTATCCCAATGAACCATAAGTCTTGGGAGACTCGTATAGACATGTAGGTGTTTATTTGATAAACACTGAACGACTCACAGGAAATTTCCTAATAGATGGTATATCAACGTCAATAGGAATCTTCTCGAGTTTAGCAAGCATAATGATCCCTCGACTAGAGATACCACAGTGGATATATGAGTTATCCTCCACACTTTGATGGCAGTCACGTCACCGATCTATTTAGATCAGACCTTCGTCTGTTCGTTGGGTGTGGACTGATGCTCATGATATCCAGTGCGTATCAAGATAGAATCCGTCAATTCTGTGTACAAGGCATATGTATCCTACACGTGTTTGCGATCTAGTAAATCCATGGTCGTTGTATAACTTCGAAAATCAGTTCCGAGTGTTATTTAGAGATCATAAATTTGAAAGTCGACTATATTATACCATAAGATTTGACGTTCTTATCTATATCCCAAGTATAATATGGATATCCTGTGATGGAGGGATTATACGTATGCAATGACCTCGACTTGTATAGTTTAGCAGATCTATAGTCGTCGTAATTCATTGAGTGGGTGAATTATGGACACGAAATTGGATTTCGTGACGGATAAACCTAAACTTAGAGAGTCTCACAATATGAAGTGTACTCGTTGAGCACTTGGGCAACGCGTTATGAATAATACAGATTATTCATAATACTTCATCATTAAATGAGTTAATTCAGATCGTTTAATTGGTAAATGAAAACATATGCATTGGGATTTTGGTCAATTATAATTAATGTGTATTTGTATTTATACAAAATTTGATTTGATACATATTAATTATTTGTCAAATGAGTTTTTGACATATGCCATAAATATGTATGTATTTGTTATTTAATGTAAATAAAAATACATATATAATAACAATTATATTAAGTAATTATTTAGATTTAAATGTTAAATATTTAAATAATTAAATGATAAACTTTTTTCATAATAGTTGTGATAAATGTTTAATTATAATTTGTTACATGTGGCATGCTTTAATTAAACTTTAGTGTGCAAATATGATTTGCTAACATAAATTTACTTTTATTTAATTGAATTAAAAGATATTGACTAAAATACCTTCAAAGTTGGCAACCGTTATTTAAATTAGAAAATTTTGTTTCTTATTCAATTATCATCTTCCTGGCCGTGAGTTTCAAAAAGAAAGGGTTCCAAAGTTGCTTGATGATTCAAGATTAAAAGTGAAGGAAAAACAAGAAAAAACTTAGGAAATTGGAGATTAAAAGGTAATCTTTAATATTATTGAGTTTAAAAATTAGTTTCTTGTTCTTGTGTTCCTAGAATAGTTTTAGGTTTTTCTTTACTTGTTAAAATTGGAGCTTTTGGTGTTGGAAGATGGATTTGGAAGTGTTAAGCATGTGTGAAGTAAAATTGGATAATATTATTGTAATATTTATTCAATTTGATCATTTGATGATATATTGTAATTCTAGAGTGTTATGACCCTCTTTTAATGCCTAGAATTGTTCTTGGATGGTTCATTTGTGTTGGTGACTTTTTTGTTGGTGTTAAAATTAATTAGATTAATGTTGGAAAATTGGATTTTAAGCATGAAAAATTGATATATTTTACTTCTGGATTCAGATATGGAAATACTGTTTATTTGGTGATGAAAATATGTCATATGAATGTATTTTATGTATTTTGGGTGTTGGAACAATTGCCGGAAATTATTTCGGAGTTCGAGTAAGTAAAAACGGTGAAAAACGACGTTATTGGGTGATTTTTTAGCCAACCGGGTGACGCCTACCCAAACAATGAATTGGTCACTGTTCGAGCAGCCCATGAACTGCTATAATACTAGTGGGGCTACCTGGACAACCCTCATGTGTATTGGGTAGTCGGTTCGGTCAAAAACGCGTTTTATGCCATATGTGGACAAACATTTACGTAAAAGTTTCGCGACGTTTCTTAACTATTTATGTCGTTATTTGATATCGAATAAATTTGTTTAGGTGAAATATGAATGAATTATTCAGATTGGATATTGAATAATTTATTCGGTAATTTAAAAAATTTTAAATTACAATTTCGCCCGAACAGCGAGCCTGATACTTTGCAAGCTCACTGGAACCAGTAAGGACCATACCAGTTACCATACCGGTCCCAAACATATATATTTAAAAGGTAATATAGTCGTTGAGAGCCGTTACTATGCCAGAGCGGCATACCGGTGTCTGGAGATCGGCATACCGGTCTCAGACAGGTCTGTTAGGACTGCTTTGCATTTGACTATATATTGAGCCCCAATTCGTTTTTGTATTGTCAGAGAACCTTCATACATCTTACATTAAGGTAAAAACAAGAGTGTTTCATAAACCTTTATAATCATACACACTCTACATCAAGCTCACACACTACACCTTCATATATTTGTAGTGAGCTTATAATACTTGGGTAAGCAACTCACACAATCTTCTTTATCTTTGTGAGTGCCCAAGAAGTTTACAAACTTCTTATTCAAAACACTTGTGGTTTGTGAAATCACATCGTTTGGGTAATTGTAAAGGTTTATGAGTGAGCCTACGTAGAAGACTCAAAGTATAAGGGTTTGGAGTGAATAGTGAACCTTGTGTAAAACTCTTGGTTGCGGCTGAGCCACTGATGTAGGCACTGCATTTTTGCATATAAGTCCCTATGATGAGTCTCATTTGGAGGCACTACCTTTTAAGTCGCGGAAGTCGCGGGAAAACGGACGTCGGAAGGGGAAATTCAGAATAAGTATATCATCAGATTCATTTCACAAGTTCACTGTTTTCATTCGTACTGCGTTGCGTTCGTGTAGCGTTCGAAGCGGCGTTCGAACGGTGTCAGTATTTCTGGTTTTGCTGCTAGCCTCACACCCAAGCCCAATTAGCCCACCAAAGCCCATAAAACACATCCAAATCAATAAAATTCATATTTAACACATGAGGAATTAAATAAAATCTAAAACAAAACAAATTAAATATTAGACCTTCCTTGTAAAACACTAATTGATTTATTCCTTTTTGAACAAGATTTAACCCTAACATTTGCCTATAAAAAGAAGCCTCCACCACACATCCAATGGGCTAGCACATTCATAAAAACCTCAAAAATTCTGCAAGGCATTAACACCCTAGCTCATTCACACAAGAAATCCCCCTAAACCACCGAAAATAGTAACCACATACAACCCTTAACACCACCAAAACAGCAGCCTTTAACATCACCAAAACAACAGCCCTTAACATCACCAATACAGCAGCCCTTAACATCACCAAAACAGCAGCCCAAATACCCCAAAACAGTGGCCTAAAATACCTGAAACAGTGACCAGAAAATGTCACCGAAAGAGCAGCGAAATACAGTAAAAATAGCAGCAAAACAGGGAGAATGACGACTCAAAACAGTGAGACAATGAACGAGAGCAGTGAACCAGTGAACCGGAGGAGTTGCGAGCGGTAGCCCTTCCGACGATCGTGTACCGTACGTCTGAGAGGTGATTTAAAAGGTTAGACCTGAGGGCACTTTTTCTATTTATTGTCATTCGTCTTTTAATTATTTATTCGCATAAGAGTCGTTTGTGGATGCATGTTGTAGCCTTTGAACGAAAGGGAAAATGTGTCGTCTCTTGTGGTATATAGGATGGAAACCCAGACGTAAATTCCGTAGCCGAATCCGAATGGAAGATAGTGCGGTCTGTACTTGGGATACAACTCCACGTACCACTTGAGTAAACAGCGCATATCTCCATTTATTTTATCTTGATTGTTTATTATCCGCATCTTACGTTTCGCTATTTTTACTTTCTGTATATTATTTGTTCGTGTGTTGATGATGTGATGCGCATGGGCTTAGCATATTGGTCTAAAGGTTTTCCATTGGAGGGAAGAAAAGGCTACCTTTACGCCAATACTTTGCCGCGTCGGACAAAATATGTTTGGTTGGATGTGAGATATGTTCAACCGAGCATACGAAGTCCTATATCGTTGTCTTTACTTTCTATGCATTGTGATCTAACGCGCATGGGCTAACTAGGGTGGATTAAAGGTCCTCTATTCGAGGGAAAATGCCTGAAGGCTACCTTACCACGATGTTTTGCCGCGCTTTTTGTTATGTCATTGACTTTATGCATATCATTGTTCTATTTATGCATGTATTGCATTCTAATGCGCATTGACTAACTATGGTGGATTAAAGGTCCTCAATTCGAGGGAAAACACCTAAAGGCTACCTTTACCACACAATATTTTGCCACACCGGACGAGATATGCTTGATTGAATGGGAACGAGTTCAATCAGGCACACGAGGTCCTACATTGTGGATTTGCTTATCTTGTATGTGTTGCATCGTCTATCATGCATCAGGTCTGGTCTCGTTCGAACGCGTTCTCAAACGCTACACGAACGGGAACCTTATGTTTACCGTTCGAACGCGTTTACTAACGATACTCGAACGCGTACGTATTTCCTTTGTTTTATCATGCATCATGTTTGTTCCTGTTCGAACGCGTTCTCAAACGCTATACGAACGCGAAACTTCTGTTTAACCGTTCGAAAGCGTTTACGAACGTTACTCGAACGTGAATGTGTTTTGTTTCATCAGGTTTTGTCCCGTTTGAACGCGTTCTCAAATGTTATACGAACGCGAACCTTCTGTTTACCATTCGAACGCGTTTTCGAACGCTACACGAACGCGCATACACTGAACTAAGTCATTTCCATCACATGTCATGCATAATTGTTTCTTAGGTGATTTCTCTTGTATCATGTAATCAATCATACTATTTGTATCCCTGTATTTACCTATTTGATGTGTTCATGAGATGGTATTCAAGCATAATTAGGTCGTTAGTATGTTACTTGGTTCTTAAGCATGATTTAGCCTATTTAGTTGTTCATTTTCAAGCATTATTAGTCATTCATTTTGCGTTTGGAATTTGCATTATGTTTAGGTTGTTCTTTGTTTCCCGCATTATATGATCGAAGTATGTTCACGAGATTGATGTGTGCTATTGCTTGTTCGCCGTTATGATGATTACTTTCATGCATGTGAATTAAAAGTAGAATACTCTTGGAAATATGTTGCTTAGGCTTGGTTAAATTATTGCACCAATCATTTCATTACAAGTGGCATAAGTAAGGGACCATTCCGAACCCAACGGTTTGAGGTCTTCCCTTGCGAGGGGTGAGTGCGGCCTTAAATCTTTGTCCCGGTTCACACCGGGTGGCGACTCCATTATTCTCCGGTTTAGTCCCCAGTGGGCTACTCGGTACTCCCAACCGGGCCGCGAGCCCGGAACAACATGTGTCGCCGATTTTATGTGTTCCCACAACTGAAACTCGTTGATAGTGGAAATCTTCAAGCGTGGCTTGGGGGAATGGACGTAGGCATTGTTGGCCGAACCACTATAAAACACGATGTTATTTTCTTTATCCCTTAACTATTTACTTATTGCAAGTTTGATTTATTTATATGCTTATTGCTTAGAAACTTGCATATAGGTGATATATCGAAATGGAGAAAATCAACCTAAGGCTAAATTGGTAAAACTAGATAAAATCGGCAAAGAATTTAATTTCCGCATTATTAGGCAAAACCCAAGTCACCCCCTCTTGGGAATATAAAGTTTGTTTGTTGTATTGCTTGTAGGTAATTTTAATCATAACCCAAATTGTCACCCCTAATCTATAGAGAATGTCCAAGGCTTGATCAAAGTCGATGCAAGAAATATATGGTGTGAGGATTGGCCAAAACTAGCTCACATTTCACACTTTTTTTTTGGAATCGTTGGAATCTCATTGCCAAACCACCTCTTTTGGGCTTAAGCGGAGCATGTAAAACCCCCGTCTGTCTCAGACTCTTACAAGAAACGCACTCCCTGAATTCGAACCCAGGATTTCAAGTTGAGCTCATTAACTCTACACCACCAAATCATGCCCCTTAAACACCTCACATTACACATACTTACATTGGATCAACACAACAATGCAAGCAAATCATCATGTTGAAAAGAGATTATTGTACTTCATGTTCTCAGTAGAATTAACTGAACTACGACTATGGCATTCTACTGATGTTTAAGCAAAAAGTTGTATCATCATTAACTTCACATCCAGGATTTTCAATTTGTGAAGTAGCTTCCTTCCAACATATTTATATAATATATAGCTACAAATTAATTCGTAGAATCCTGAGGATTACATGTTTTTTTCATTCTTTCAAACACACTCACATTCTTTTCCTGTACAATATATGTTGATGTTGTGATTCTCTATCAATGAAAAATATTATGAGAAAAAAATAAGTATTCTCTATTATTATTTGAATATAATTTACAAGTATTACAAACCTTGTAGAAAAACCTTATTCTAACTACACTCTCGAACAAGCTCGCTTGACATTGAGCAAAACGAATATTATAATAATAATAATAATAATAATAACAACAACAACAACAACCTATTAATTATAAATAATAATATTCAAAGTAGAAGTAGCAAAACGAATTGACGAATCAAATTTATGTCGAATTCTTAACAAATCGAATCAAAATGTGATGAATTCGCATTCGATTCGTTTACTAAACGAATAGAATACTAATATTCACTTAATCATGATATTATTTAATGACACAAATTAACATAATTTATTTACATTAATTCTTCATAAATGTATGCATATAAAATACACAATTAATAAATTTACTAAAAATAGCTCACCAAATATAGATAATATTATTTTTTTATGATAATTGGCAATGATTTATCTAATCTTAGTTGAAAAATAACAGTAACTAATAAAGAAAAATAATAAAATGAATTTAAAAACGAATGAAGGAATCAGTAAGTTTAAATTCGTATTTGATTCGTTTCATAAATAAATCGAATCGAATCGACTCATTTATTAAACAAATCCATTTTTTTCAAATTCATATTCGTTTTAAAGCAAATCGAATGAATAAACAAATCATAACTCAAATTGTCACCCCTAATGCAAAGTACTATACGCGCAAAGATACATATATATTATTCTTTACATCTTACAACAATAAACAGACCATAACCTAGTGATAAATGTCTATATTTAACGTTGACAATAAAATTATCGACGCTAAAACCTATCAGCGACTAACTTTTAGCGTACATTTTTAGCTTTTTCATATTTCGAAGTCAAATTTTTTAACGTTGATTTTTTTCCTCATTTAGAGTCGATCTTTGTGATGCTAAAAAGCCATTTCCTTGTAGTATCACATTCTTCTTTTTTGATATTTTATTTAATATTTATTAGTTGAAGTTTAAGAGTCAAAAATTATATAAATTAACTATAAAAGTTTCTCTAACCTTACTAAATCCATATTTACACTAGGGATTTATTCTTCATCTATAAAAAACTATAAAATAGAATAGACTAATTGACACATTTGTTAATTTAAAAAAAAAAATGTTAAAAAATTTACATTTATTAATTTTATTTTTTTATATCAATCATATCTATCCATAATATTTGAGCCGCGCATACGGGTCATCCGCTAATTTTATTAATGCTAGAAAGCATCGAAGGGGAAAAAAAAATTCAACACCACCTAATACCCAACTTATCCTAATTTAATTGGATCTGTAGGGAAAAAAAATACGATTGCAAATGCCTTATGTCACTCTTAGAAATGTAAAAGACATCGATGTTAAATAGTTTATCTGAAATTCTGAATCGTCAAATAATCAACCCGTTAAAAAAATCAGTAACCTCACAAATCACAATCCATCATAATTTTGTGCTAAATTGAGTTTTAAAGTCAATTGTGAAGATATATTTAAAATAAGTCACGTGAGTGATGAGCGGAAAATATATCAATATTTACCGCCCCTTTTACTTAATATTTTGTTTAGTTTCTCGGGTTTGATGAACGTTTTGATGTGTTTTATGTGTTTTAGTTATTTTGCAGATAAATAATATCGGGTCTTAATGAAATCATTTAGGACGAAAAATGTGGATCAAATAAGGGCAATTATTGGACTTGATATATTAATTTGGAAGATTGGAAATTTGAAAGGGCGTTTTGACGAAGTGCAAGTGCAGTTTTGGAAATTCCAGTTTTGTGCATCTGTCGTATTTTGGGCATAATTTACTACTCAGATATCGGATTGAGCTGATTCAAGTTCCAGATTAAAGAAGACTCAAAGATCTACAACTTTGAAAGAGAAAATATTTTCGAATTCTGATGATTTCATGACCGAAATTGATGAACCATCCAGAAGTGTGTGGAGTGTAATTATTAAAAGTCATTATCAATCATTTTCAAAGCAAAATATTAATTAATTAATAATTAATAAAAATTATCAAATCAAACCAAACAAGATAAGAAATTAGTGGAGCAATTATGGATTTGGTGGAGTAATTAGTGGAGAAATTAATAATGTAATTGGTGGAGAAATTGATTGATGATTTGATGGTGGCAAAATTTTGCCTATAAATACCAAGCCATTTCATTTGTAAAATTCATACTTTCTTCCTTGAAATTCTTAATGAATAAATAAGAAGATTGTATCTAGTTTGTTTATTTTTAGTTTTCAGTAATTAATTTTCAGTTTCGCACTTTCTTTTATTTACTTTTCAGTTTTTACTTTCCGCAATTTACTTTTACTCACATACTTTTCTTTCTTTAATTTTCAGTTTTTACTTTTCAGTAATGAGGAGGTAATTTCCAAGCTAGGGTGAAAGGTAATTCTTTTACTATTACTATTTAGATTAATCTCCCTTAAAAATAATATATTCACTATTTAAAATACTGATTATAAAGGATACCGCTATATTGGTCGGTTGGCAATTCAATTTAATCTGGTTTAAACCTGACTAATCAAGGATACCGCCAGATTGGTCGGTTGGTAATTATATTTTGGTTACCGCCTATATGGCTGGTTGGACTTAATTTGACTTAATCAGGATACCGCCAGATGGTCGGTTGGTAAAATAATATCACAAGTTTATATATTATTTTATGGGAGATATCTAAATTAGTAGTAGTAAAAGTAATTCCTTTTACCTTAGCATTTTATTTTATTGTAATTTACTTTTCAGCTTTTACTTTACCGCAATTACTTTCAAGCATTTTCATTTTATGTCTTTTACTTTTAAGTTTTTATTAGCCCTAGTTATGTGTGGTAACTAAATTAGTTATCTGGGGTTGTGATGAAATCCAATATCACCGTTTTATAAGGGTTAGATTATAGCTTGGGTAATATAAAGATTTATTTATTGTGTCTTAAACTTAATGCTTTTTCATTAACTGGCCATTAATAAAATTGATCTGGTAAATCTAAAATGAACTAGACATAGGGTTTAGGTTTCAGCCTTAGACTCAATAGCCCACGATCTTCCTTGAGGATAGATAACCCTTTAATAGATTTCCTTACAGGATAGGAATATACCTGTTGGGCGGGGGGGGTAGCCATAATTGGAACTTAAACTTAATGAATCCAGATAATTTGGTTGACATAGACATATGGTTCAATTGGGTTAAACTGGGTATTTGTGTCTGACCATCGACAGAGGCTTACACATAATTTAGTGTTCCAGGTTAATAAATCAATATATTACCCAACTTTAAGATAACCACTTCATCTTTAAAATGATATTGGAAGAAATCACAACCCTAGATAGTTTTTAATATTGAATTTTCTTAAAACCTATTTTCGACAATTTTATTTACTTGCTTTTAAATTTAGAATCGTCACCATTTCAAATCAATCAATCAACTTGTTAGATATTAGTAATCATTTGACCTCATAAAATTAATAGTTTAGATATTAAGTCCTCGTGGGATCGATATTTTTATACTACTTGAACGATACGTGCGCTTGCGTTATACGTGTGTGTTTACGCCGGTCAAGTTTTTGGCGCCGTTGCCGGGGACTTATTTATCTTTCACTATTAATTTAGGGGTTAGATACGTTACTTGTATCTAATTTCTTTTACTTATTGTTTTTGTTTTCTTGTGTTTCAGGTTCTCAGAAACTACATGAGACGAACCAGAAGCTTTGAACTCCGATCGCTTGACCCAGAAATTGAAAGAACCATCAGACAGTTGAGAAGGGAAAGGCGAGAAGGCCAAGAAGCTTTAGTCAACATGGAACCTGAACCTTTGAACGTTGCACCACCAATTCCCATTCGAGACAGAACCATTCCGGTGATTGACAGACTCATTTCTTGCATTGTACTTCCTCCCTTACCAGCAAATGCATGTGACATCAAAACATGCATTCAGATGATTCAGCACTCAGTTCAGTTCGGGGGGAATGCAACTGAAGATCCTAATTCCCACATCAGCAACTTCCTGGAAGTTTGCGGCACTTTTAATTACAACGAGCAGCAGAAGAAGCAATGAGACTGCGAGTTTTTCCATATCCTGAAGGACAGAGCTAAAGCTTGGCTACATTCACTACCAGCAGGTTCTATCACAACTTGGAACACTTTAGCCACCAAATTTCTTGCAAAGTACTTTCCACCAGCCAGAACCGGAAAACTGAGGAATGACATCACATCCTTTGTACAACAAGATTCAGAATCCCTCTGCGAAGCTTGGGAAAGGTACAAAGATTTGCTCCGGAAATGTCCTCACCATGAGATTCCAAAATGGCTTCAAGTTCAAACATTCTATAATGGACTTTCTGGAATAATGAGAACCACAATCGATGCTGCTGCTGGAGGAGCCTTGATGGCAAAAGGAGAAGATCAAGCCTGGGACCTAATCGAAGAAATGGCCAACAACAATTCCTTGTGGCCAACAGAAAGGAGCATGATCCAAAGAATTGCAGGAATTTATGAAGTTGGAGCAAACACAGCAGTGAATACCAGGCTGGATCAGATATGCAAATGTCTAGAAACACTTAGCACGCAAGTTGTGAACATCACTGGATCCACAAGTTCACCATATGGAGGAGCACCAGAACCTAAACACAAATGAAGAAACGGTGAATTATGTCAACAATTTCAACAGACAGGGGAACAATCCATATTCCAACACCTACAACCCAGGGTGGAGGAATCATCCTAATTTATCATGGAGTAACAATTCAGGCCAACAGCAGAACTATCCACCACCTGAATTTCAGCAACAGAACAAAGGCCAGGAGCATGAAAAAGAACCAGAAATGAAAGAATGGTTGCCAGAGATGTTCAAAAAGCAAGAAGCAAAATACGATGCTATGTTTCAATCCCAAGCAACATTAATTCAAAGTCAATATGCTTCTATTAAAGCACTGGAGAATCAAATGGGACAACTGGCAAATGCTCAGAGTTACAGACCGCCAGGTACCCTTCCTAGCAACACAGAGCCAAATCCAAGGAACATGGGGAAGGAGCAATGTCATGCCATCATGTTAAAGAGCGGTACTGAAATCAACAAAGATGTTGGAGTCAATTCAACTGCTGAGGAAGTTCCAAAAGAAACAAAGCAACAAATGGAGGAAAAAGAAGCAAAGGAAAAAGAACAGATCACTCCACCTCCACCTTTTCCTCAACGTCTTCAGAAGAACAAATTGGACAAGCAATTTTCCCGGTTCCTGGAAATATTCAAAAAGCTGCATATCAACATTCCATTTGCAGAAGCGTTGGAACAAATGCCCACCTATGCCAAATTCATGAAAGATATTCTTTCACGAAAACGGAGATTGGGAGATTACGAGACAGTAGCATTAACAGAAGAATGCAGTGCCATCATTCAGAGGAAACTTCCCCCAAAGTTGAAAGATCCTGGCAGTTTCACTGTTCCTTGCGTCATAGGAGAACATAACTTTGGTA
This sequence comes from Zanthoxylum bungeanum, assembly GCA_019454045.1. Lineage (NCBI taxonomy): Eukaryota > Viridiplantae > Streptophyta > Magnoliopsida > Sapindales > Rutaceae > Zanthoxylum > Zanthoxylum bungeanum. Next base: position 12,881 of record SKCR01054457.1, on the reverse strand, counting down.
AGGCTTTATGTGATTTAGGTGCTAGTGTTAACTTGATGCCTTTTTCTATTTTCAAGGAAATTACAGATTGGAGAAACAATGCCAACTTCAGTCTCACTGCAACTTGCTGATAGAACGCTCGTATTTCCAAGAGGTGTAGTTGAGGATGTGCTGGTCAAGGTTGACAAATTCATTTTCCCAGCAGATTTTATTGTCCTTGATATGGAGGAAGACGCAGACGTGCCAATCATCCTTGGGAGACCATTCTTGGCTACAGGTCGAACCATTATTGATGTACAAAAAGGAGAACTAACCATGAGGGTACAGGACCAAGAAGTAACATTCAATGTTTTCAAGGCCATGAATTTCCCAGATGATGAAAAGAAGGAGGAATGTTTCAAACTCGATGTGATACACAGTACCATTCAGAACTCTGATGAAAGACAAAGTTCTACTGACAAACTTAAAACATGTCAATTGCCTGTGGAGCCTAAAGATAAAACATCTTTTGCACTGAAAGAGCCAATTCTTGCACTACAAGCAACAGAAGAGAAAAAGTTCCACCAGCTCAACGAATTGGAGGAATTTCACAATCAGCCTTTTGAGGATGCCAAATTGTACAAAGAAAAGGGCAAGAAAAGACATGATGAGAAGTTAGTGCGCATACAACTGGAACCAGGGCAGAAGGTACTGTTAAACAAATCAAGGGTGAAATTCTTCCCATGGAAGCCAAAATCACGGTGGTCAGGTCCATTTGTGATCACCAAAGTTTTACCAAATAGAGCCGTTGAGATACATGATCCTGACGCTAACAAAACTTTCAAGGTTAAAAACAAGCGTGTCAAGCACTACTGGGGAGAATCATTTGAGCGACAAAAAGAAAGTGTTACACTTTCAGATCCAGCTTAACGTTCGAGAAGCCAAGTCTGGCTGACGACTTTAAACTTAGCGCTAGCAGGGAGGCAACCCATGCAATTTGTGTATATATTGTGATTTGGTGTGATTTAATTTTGTGTGTTTAATTTTTGCAGGTTTAGTCATTTCAAGATGGAAGAAGCTCTCGCAAATCTTCACAAGCAATTTCCTTCTCTCCCTCCAAAATCTCTGATGAAAGTTTACAAAGCTCGCTTGGAACGGATGAGGTACTGACAATCCATGGTATTCCTAATGATATTCGTTGGGTAATTGAAGCACGAGTCCGATTGGCAGGTGAGTCTTCTGACTCTTTTATTTCACATCTGCCTGGTTTGGGAAGAAGCACCTATTCAAAGAAACGTAGAGCTAAGCAAATGGGTGTTTGTTACAAATGTGCACGATTTAATTGCAACACTCGTTGTCGTTCTTTAGGAATGGTGTCTGATAATCGCGAAGACAAAATTAAATTCATTAGGGATGGCTTGAGAAAGGAGTCTTTAGATGATCTATCTTCGACTCTTGAGACGCATCCCAGTGGATATGTTAATATAGCCATTCGCAAATTACATACACAATTCCAAAAGGAAAGACAACTGTTAAGTCTCGGGAATCTGACTCAAAAAGACCCTGTTTGCCAATTTATAAGAAAATTGGATGGGAAGCTTGTCCCTGACGCATAGACGTCAATCAAACGTTACTTTTCTTGTAAATATTATATCTCTTTGTCTTTTCTTAATAATTGTGATTTGTTTTGTTGTTTTCTTTTAATTTTCTCCGACAGGATCCAGACCTTTTTGACTATCACGATATTATTTCGTTACTAATCGTCCTCTGGAAGATATTTGTGCTGTTATTACTCACCCTTTTTCAGGTACTATAAATTCAGCCCGTCATTGCACTTTTGAAGGCATCCGGAGTTGAAAAAGAAATACATAAAAAATGGAAGCCACTTCAAGAAGACGAGTTGAAAACATCTGTGTGTTTTGCGGTAGTAGTGTTGGTACTAAGCCACAATACATAGAAGCAGCACAGGAATTGGGTCGAGTCTTAGCTGCAAGGAATATGCACTTAATATATGGCGGAGGCAATCTTGGACTTATGGGGATCGTTTCAAAGGCTGTACAGGAAGGAGGCAGTCATGTTTTGGGAATCATTCCAAAACCCTTGGCAGAGGCAAATCTTATTGGATCATCAAACGGAGAGGAACTGATCGTGCCAGGTATGTCTGAACGACTGGTAGAAATGATTAACCGTGCTGATGCTTTTATCGCTTTGCCAGGTGGTTTGGGTACATTGGAGGAAATTTTTATAGTTCTATCTTGGGCGAACCTGAACATACACCAGAAACCGCTGGATGGCTCAATATGATGGATTTTATGATTTTCTTTGTGTGTTTCTTGATGATGCCCGGAGAAATGGGTTCGTGTCAAAACCTATGAAAGAACTCCTCTTCACTGCCAGAACTGCCCGGATCTAATAGACCAACTCATAGCCTATGAACCACAAGTTGACCCTATCCTTTCAAAGATAAATTGGTCGAAGACAATCGTGGTAAGAGGCGTCGAATTAATCTGGATCTTAACCTTTAATTTCCTGTAGATTTTCAGCTAACCAGGTACGACCTTCTTAACTCTCCTATTACTGTTCAAGACATTGGGGACAATGTCTCATTTAGGTTTGGGGGAAGGAATTAGTTGATTAGTACCTTGTTTTTAGTTTGTGTGTTTGTTTTATTTTTAGTCCAAAATTTTCGAAAAATACAAAAAAATTGAAAAATTTTCAAAAAATTACAAAAATATTTTGCATTTTTGTGTTTTTATTTTGACTAAAAAAGTGAAATTGGTAAGAGATAGCCGAGTAAGAGTAAGGAGTTCCACTCCTGAGACGTATCTCAAACCTATTTCGAAACAAGTTAATTTTTGTTTATTTCATTTTGAATTATTTTTTGTGAATTCTCCTTAAAACTGACTACTAAAAAGGATCTTCATATGTTTAGTTAGCAGATATTATCAACATGCATAGTAACATACGGACATGAGCTGTAATTGAAAGATTGTAATATTCAGTGCTATAGTTTAATTGGAGGAAGCATCTCAAAAGTGATGGAGTAGTAAAAAAAAAAAAAAAAAAAAATAACGTCTAAGATCCGGGTTATTAAGTCTGTAAGGGTGTTTTAACACCTAGTGCCCTAAAACCAACTGGTTTGGGAGTCACTGGCCCAAAGCTCGTTACATGGATCAAGGATGTTGCAAAAATATATATATCTGAAGTCTGGGTAATTAAGTCCGTAGGGGTGTCTTAACACCTGGTGCCCTAAAGCCAACTGGTTTGGGAGCCACCGACCCAAGCTCGCTACATAGGCAGAAGATATTGTATATAAATAAAAAATAGAAAAAAAAATCAGAAAAATCAAAAAAAAAAAAAAAAATTTACTCCATTACTATAAAAAGGTGTGTGAAATCTAATAGAACCTTAGGACAAAAATATTACTCTCTTATCAACTGCACTTATGACTGTTGTGGGAAAAAATGAGTTGATTAATATTTTGTTAGCTGTGTATATGGAGAATGGTAAAAATAATCGGAGAATTTACTTATTCGGTAATTTAGAATAAAAAAAACAACTAGTAACTTGGAGTAGAAGTTTCACCTGATTAGTCACTAACATCTTTATTCTCTTTTCGCTTGTCTTTTTGCTTTTGTGTGCATTAGTTTTACTACCTTTTTACTTTGTAAAATGTTTGTGGGTATCATTGCTGTAAACCCTCACGAGACTACAACTCGTCCACTAGGGACACCTAGGGTTTTAAAGGCTTGTTGCATATGCTAAATGCAACCGTGATCCCTACGAAAGTGGCTTAGTTTAATTTTAATTTTATTTTGTTGTTTTGCTCGAGGACTAGCAAAATGTTAGGTTTGGGGGTGTGATGAGCGGAAAATATATCAATATTTACCGCCCCTTTTACTTAATATTTTGTTTAGTTTCTCGGGTTTGATGAACGTTTTGATGTGTTTTAGTTTATTTTGCAGATAAAATAATATCGGGTCTTAATGAAATCATTTAGGACGAAATGTGGATCAAATAAGGGCAATTATTGGACTTGATATATTAATTTTGAAGATTGGAAATTTGAAAGGGCGTTTTGACGAAGTGCAGTTTTGGAAATTCCAGTTTTGTGCATCTGTCGTATTTTGGGCATAACTTTTTACTCAGATATCGGATTGAGCTGATTCAAGTTCCAGATTAAAGAAGACTCAAAGATCTACAACTTTGAAAGAGAAAATATTTTCGAATTCTGATGATTTCATGACCGAAATTGATGAACCATCCAGAAGTGTGGAGTGTAATTATTAAAAGTCATTATCAATCATTTTCAAAGCAAAATATTAATTAATTAATAATTAATAAAAATTATCAAATCAACACCAAACAAGATAAGCAATTAGTGGAGCAATTATGGATTTGGTGGAGTAATTAGTGGAGAAATTAATAATGGAATGGTGGAGAAATTGATTGATGATTTGATGGTGGCAAAATTTTGCCTATAAATACCAAGCCATTTCATTTGTAAAATTCATACTTTCTTCTTTGAAATTCTTAATGAATAAATAAGAAGATTGTATCTAGTTTGTTTATTTTTAGTTTTCAGTAATTAATTTTCAGTTTCGCACTTTCTTTTATTTACTTTTCAGTTTTTACTTTCCGCAATTTACTTTTACTCACAATACTTTTCTTTCTTTAATTTTTCAGTTTTTACTTTTCAGTAATGAGGAGGTAATTCCCAAGCTAGGGTGAAAGGTAATTCTTTTACTATTACTATTTAGATTAATCTCCCTTAAAAATAATATATTCACTATTTAAAATACTGATTAATAAAGGATACCGCTATATTGGTCGGTTGGCAATTCAATTTAATCTGTTTTAAACCTGACTAATCAAGGATACCGCCAGATTGGTCGGTTGGTAAATTATTTTGGTACCGCCTATATGGCTGGTTGGACTTAATTTGACTTAATCAGGATACCGCCAGATTGGTCGGTTGGTAAAAAATATCACAAGTTTATATATTATTTTATGGGAGATATCTAAATTAGTAGTAGTAAAAGTAATTCCTTTTACCTTAGCATTTTATTTATTGTAATTTACTTTTCAGCTTTTACTTTACCGCAATTACTTTCAAGCATTTTCATTTTATGTCTTTTACTTTTAAGTTTTATTAGCCCTAGTTATGTGTGGTAACTAAATTAGTTATGGGGGTTGTGATGAAATCCAATATCACCGTTTTATAAGGGTTAGATTATAGCTTGGGTAATATAAAGATTTATTTATTGTGTCTTAAACTTAATGCTTTTTCATTAACTGGCCATTAATAAAATTGATCTGGTAAATCTAAAATGAACTAGACATAGGGATTTTAGGTTTCAGCCTTAGACTCAATAGCCCACGATCTTCCTTGAGGATAGATAACCCTTTAATAGATTTCCTTACAGGATAGGAATATACCTGTTGGGCGGGGGTAGCCATAATTGGAACTTAAACTTAATGAATCCAGATAATTGGTTGACATAGACATATGGTTCAATTGGGTTAAACTGGGTATTTGTGTCTGACCATCGACAGAGGCTTACACATAATTTAGTGTTCCAGGTTAATAAATCAATATATTACCCAACTTTAAGATAACCACTTCATCTTTAAAATGATATTGGAAGAAATCACAACCCTAGATAGTTTTTAATATTGAATTTTCTTAAAACCTATTTTCGACAATTTATTTACTTGCTTTTAAATTTAGAATCGTCACCATTTCAAATCAATCAATCAACTTGTTAGATATTAGTAATCATTTGACCTCATAAAATTAATAGTTTAGATATTAAGTCCTCGTGGGATCGATATTTTTATACTACTTGAACGATACGTGCGCTTGCGTTATAGTGTGGTGTTTACGCCGGTCATGTGAGTTCTCGTTCATCTCTTGAATATAGGAAACTAGTAAAAAACAAAATTTCTAATATTTAATTGTGAAATTTAAGTGAGAACTCACATACTATTTTAAAATTAAGCGAAAACTCTGTATGAAGAGTTTTGTTAAAATTTTTGTTCTTATTATAAAATATGGAGGAGGTTTCACTTAAATAAAATATAAGATAATTTTACTTTAATTTCATCAAATATTAAAGAAATTTCATATATTTTCCCATTGAATATTGATCGTTGTCCAACACCAACTCTATCAATATGGATTCTATTCAAGCATTCACTAGAAGATGTTAACTGTGTAAGAAAGAATGTTAGTATCTTAGGGGTGTACACGGTTCGATCCGTTTGGTAAAAAATATAAAAAAAATTATTATTATAATTATTCGATTTTATTTTTAAAAAAATTAACTGCACGGTTTTTTTATTAAAAAAATATAATTATTTTAATTATCGGTCTGTTTGCGGTTCAGTATATGTCGATTTTTTTCAATTTTTTATAACAATAAAAAAAAAAAATTAATAACATTCGTTAAATATAGCATTTATATTATATAAAAAAAATTATATTACCGTAAAACTCTTCTAATTATCACAGCTACACCAATTTTTCATAAGATATAATCATCATTAAATGATTTAAAATATAAGAAAATAAAAGAATAATAAGCAAAGCAAAAAATTATAAATATTTCATGAAATTAATCATACTAAATACAAATAAATTAATAATGTAACAAATAAATTATAAAATAACAATATAATATGATTCGATTTTAAAAATTTTAATTAATTAAATTATTCAATTAATTCAGTTTGTTTATTTTTTTAGTTAAAAAATTATTCTAATTTTGTTCAGTTCGGTTGTTTAATTAGAATATCGAATAATTATTTTTGAAAATAAAAAAATTATCACTTCAATTGGATTTTTCTGATTCGGTTCGATTTTTTAATATCAATTATTTTTTTATTCACCCCTAAAAATCTTGTTGATATCGATCTATTAAACAAAACTAAATCGATCCAGGATTGTTTTCCCAAATATAATTCTCATCATTTAATGTCAGATCTACATCGTGGAATCAAATAAAATGAGTGGCTAACTAAGATTTTTTTCCTTTATAACAATACTAGATATTGCCCGTGCCTACGGCACGGTGTTACAGAATTTACAGAGAGATTAAGATATGGTATTTAATCTATTTGTAATTTTTAGAGATATTCTATAATGAAATGATTTTATTTTTTTAATTAAATAATTTTATTCTTTAATTATTTGTAGTTTTTCATTTCCATTTTATAGAGATTCTATAATGGAATGATTCTTTATCAGCCATTAGATTATAATGAAATGATTTGAGCCGCCAATTAAGCCACATAAAGATATCATTTGGATACATATCTCTCTTAATCATAACCACACTGTTACATTCTATTTCCTCCCACACCATTGTGCTTTATGATATAGATGTCTAAATCTCTTATTTTTATGTTGTTTTCATTATATCCAAATCCTAAATTAAATTTATTTTCTAAGATTTGAGCTCGTGACCTGCGATGGCAGTTAGAATGGTTTGGTGCGGGTTTTCCAATACCAAATCTGCACCCGCTTATTCAATAAATTGTCAAACCCGTATCATGTCTGTTATGATTTAGTTTCCCAGACCAAATCCGCATTAACAGGTTTACATCTATTACTAAACAAGCACGAGTACCCTACATGTTTTTTTTAATTTAATAGATATATCCTTTAAATTTAAATTGGAGCCGAAACAAATAATAAGAAGTAAAGAACTTAATTATTCTTAATGGATTTTGATTCTATTGACAACATACAAACATAAAACACTACCAATATTTAATAAACATGTAATAAATATTCAAATGATAAAAACACCACCATATAGTTAATAAACATGGTTCGGATTTACCAATGGGTAATGTGAGCTATTAAGTTTTATGTTGATAAAAGATAAAATTGATATCGTGGGTTATTAGGTTTTAGGTTTTCATTCTTAAATAATTAAATAAAATAATGTGTTTAAAGATTAAAAATAAGCTTGCGGGTTTGGCAGATACCCACTGCGGGTATTTTTCTTCACTAAACTGTATCGGAATTTTTTTTTAAATTGCCAAACCAAATCCTACAGGGTGGACACCATCTGGTTTATGGATTTGCGGGCAAAATGATCATTCCTATTTATGACCCTTTATTTCCACTATAATAGTTAAGCCAACTAATTTATCCTTTAGTGATAATGAACTAAGAAATTTAATTAAATTAAATTATGATAAATTTTCCTTTAATCCCTAGAGATCTTATTTGTACATAATTAGGAGAGTAGTTCGTTTGGTAGTTATCTTTGTACTATAGTTTTCTGTAGGAAATATGCACATATATTTTTTAAAGCATTATTCTTATTATTTGTAGTAGTTAGATTTGATGTTGAGTTGAGTACTGAGTTTTTTTTTATTATTATAATTGTTAGTTATTGAATAAGAATTTATATATAACTAAATATAAATCATCTATTATTATAAATACACAAATCCGGTCCAATATTGTATCTAAATTCATATTATAAAGTCTCATTATGTAAGAGTATTCAAACTTTAATATTCTCTATATCCTCTTCGACAAAATCTACAATATAACGGAGGTATCACGTCATCCATGCAACAATCCAATAATCAATTGCCACGCGCGTTAAAATATCAAAAAATAACTAAAAAGATGGATATTAAATTCATACACATCATTCACTAATTTATTGGTGATATCAGCATTACACCAAAAAATTACTCATTCTCTTCTCTTTCTTTGACAATTGGTTCAATCTCAAGTTAAGATTTTGAGTTTCAAAGTTGACTTAGGCGATAAGCTTGCCTATATTTGGTGCTTAAGGCCTGATGCTAACATTAAGATGAGCAAGCTGGCAATTTTAATTTAAATTAATAATGTAAGTTGGCAATTGATGAAATTGTAACCCTACAAGCTGGCCTTTCACTTTGATTTGATTTGTCAATTTGTCACCGGATTTGCATTCCCGTTCTCCAACATGCCACATTAAAAACTATACTAATATTAATATAATTAAACAATAATAATAAACTTATAATATATGATGTATTGTATCATGTAATTAATTAAGTATCATTTCTTCTCATCCAAATAGTGAATTCATATATAAATGTATCACGTACTTAAAATTAAAATATAATAAGTTCGATTAGGTTTCAGTTTTCTAATTAATTAAGTACAATATTGTCAAGTTGCCTCTTAAAAAAAAGTCATGCTTATGTTTTTTTTTTAATCTTCCAAGCATGTCATGCCCACTTCCGATTCGTATGGGCAATTATTATTTTTTTCCACTCGAAAATATGTAAAAGTTCAGTTAAATTTAATAACTTTTAAAGTATATCAATTTTATCCGAAATTTTTAAAATATATCAATTTCAACAAACAAAATACAGAAGAATGCTAATTTTCCTAAAATTTAGTGTGGAAATTAATATACATCTGATATAAATTGATACACATTATCAACTTTGAGTGAAAATTAATACACTCTGAAAATCGTTGAATTAAACTAAATTTTTGCTTATTTTAGGATGAAAATGATAATTTCCTTAATTCGATTGTAGTATTTTATAATAAAATCTAATAGAATTGGTAGCTTTATGATATTTTTCAAGAAACTTAAAAAAATCATACGATGTCACCAGGGGCCTGCCTCAAGTCCGTTGTCAACGCTCCGGCCCTAATAATTAGGCACATCACCTTCTTGATTCTTTATAAACTTCTCACATTAATTTGTTATCAAACCAAAAACAACAAAAAATCAGAAAGCTTGAAAAGAAACCAGAAATGGATTTCCGAATCACTTCCATTGAAACGATCAAACCATCTTCTCCAACCCCACATCACTTAAGAACCCATAAGCTTTCTTTAATCGATCAGTTAAATCCCGGTGCTTACTTCTCTGTGATTCTCTTTTACTCAGGAGGCCAATTAGACACCATTAATAAAACTTCTGATCATCTCAAGAAATCTCTTTCAAAAACACTAACCCACTTCTATCCTCTTGCAGGCCAATTCAAAGACAATCTTTTTGTTGATTGTAACGATCATGGTGTCACTTTTATTGAATCCCATTTCGCCGGGGACATTTCTGAAGTCATAAAACAAGCTAACATTAAAATTCTCGAACAAATAGTACCATGCAAACCCCATGAAGCTACAAGAGTCGATCAAAACTTAATGGTCAAGGTCAATTACTTTGGCTGCGGTGGAATTGCAATTGGTATTTCCTTTCATCATAAATTAGCTGATGGTGCTACAACAGCAAGCTTCATTAAAAGCTGGGGCATGATTGCACGTGTCAGTGATGATGATGATGATGATGATGGTGATGATTTTAAGTGCGTGGTTTATGATAGCAACTCCATGTTTCCTGCACAAGATGATCTTCCAAACATGGCCTTAAATATAGGGTTAGGATTGTTCTCATTGGATTCTGTAGTAAAGAGGTTTACGTTTGATGGTAGTAAGATAAAATCTCTAAGAGAAATAATAGTCAATGAAAATAATATCGAGTCATTTTTGGATCGGCCAACGCGCGTTGAGATTGTGTCATCTGTAATATTGGGTGCTTTGTTAGCAGAAGCATATACGAATGTTACAGCAATCATTGCAGTGAATTTGCGGAAGAGAATGAATCCACAGCTGCCAGAACATTCATTCGGAAACATAACCTCAGCAGGGACTTTAAATTTACCAATTGATCATGAGACAAAGAAAGTGATGAACTATGGTAGCTTAGCAAAGGAGATTCACCGTTCGATCAAGATGGTGGATGATCAATTTGTGAGGAAACTTTATGGGGAAGGTGAGGTATTGAAATTTCTGAATGGAGATCAAGGGAAAGTTAGTAAGGTGTTTGTGATTAGTAGTTGGTGCAAAATGCCATTTTATGAAGCAGATTTTGGGTGGGGGAAAGCCAAGAGCGTTGGCCTTGGCACCAGGTTTATAGATGCTGCTGTTCTTGTCGATAGCTGTGATGGTGAGGGAATTGAAGCATGGGTGGGATTGTCGAAGCAAGATATGGCTCGATTTGAACAACATCCTGGCATCCTCACTTACACTTCTTATTAATTTGTAGTAATCCAATAATTTATACCGATAAGTTATTTATTATTTGTTTTTGGAAATTTTTCTTCTTTGTCATATCAATTTATGTCTATGTATTTGTGTAATCATTAGAGATGATAATTATGATCCTATATTGATTATAGATTTCGGGGATGAAATATTTATCTCAAATTTCGGATTGAATTGTTTTGAATCCTAAATCTCGATCGAATTTTAGAATATTGATAGAGATTCAAAAAAATTAAAATTAAAATTTGAGATTCGAGAATTTTTTTTTCCAAAATCACCTCTCTATTTTTTATTGAGGACAAAACGTCTTGAATAATATAATTTTGTTTTTTTTTTAAAAATCGTTGGAAATCTCACAACCAAATCATCTATTTTGGACTTAAGCGGAGCAAGTAAAATCATCGACTGTCTCAGACTCTTACAAGAAATACATTCCCTGAATTAGAACTCAATACCTCAAAGTGAGATTCTGAACCATATATTACTAAATCACGTCCTATTCTGAACCATATATTACCAAATCACATCCTATAACATCATAAATTTTGATCAAAATTTAAGATTTTCAATCATGGTAGTCATTAATCTTCTTTGCAGTAAGAATATCTCTGTATTTTTTTTTTTTTTTTGAAGTTCAATAAGCAATGCATGGCGGCGTGCAGCTGGTGCATTTTACAACGAGCCATCTAACGGTAAACAGCTTGTGGCTCCTTGCCACGTGCATTGCATTGGTAACGTGTCATAATTAATCGAATTAAATAATCTTAATCATCCAAATAACTTATTCTTTACTCGCATTTTTATCATCTACTCCTCCCGTTAATTACCATTAAACATATAAAATTAATTAGAAATTAATTATTAGATCTGGTCCAGGAACACCAATCAAACGGTTAAAACAAACGTATCAAGTCATTAGGGTGCTAATATGTTGGTTTAAGGGAGGATTTTAGTACCCTTAAAGAGTTTAATCTGTCAATGAAATATTAATTCCGACTTACTTAATATTATGTGTTGTGAGTTTGATCACATACCTAAATAGGGGTGGCAATTTAGGTTATGATTCGTTTATTCGTTTGATTCAATTCGCTTTAAAGCAAATACATGTTTGAAAAAATAGATTCGTTTAACAAATGAGTCAATTTGATTCGATTCGTTTATTAAACGAATCGAATGTGAATTTAAGCTCACTGATTCGTTTATTCGTTTATGATTTGTTTTATTATTTCCTTTTATTAGTTATTGTTATTTTTCAATTAATATTCGAGAACTTATGACTAATTACCATAGAGAAAATAACATTGTCGATATTTGGTGAGATATTTTTAATAAATATATTAATTACATATTTCATATGTTTATATTTATAAAGAATTAATGTAAATAAACTATAGTAAATTATGTTATTGAATAATATCATGATTAAACGAATATTCATATTCGATTCGTTTAATAAATGAATCGAATACGAATTCATCACATTTTGATTCGATTCGTTTAGGATTCGATACCAATTCGATTCATTGATTCGTTTTGCCACCTCCATACCTAAGTTATAGTCTCTTATCTGAAATGAACAATAAGACTCTGGATTTATCCCAATTAATATGAGGTCTGTTCTTTTGCGGGATTGAGTAAAATTTAAATGCTATTTTTTTATATAATAATAAAATATCCAAAGGAATATGATTTGTATCTTTTAAAATAAAAAGAAAAATCACATGCTAAAGATTTGAAAAAAAAAATCAATTATGAATAAGATTTGTATCTTTTAAAATAAAAGAAATTTCTTATGTGGTGCTTTAGGAATAGAAGCAAAATTATATATAACGTTTTATGAAGAAAA
>SKCR01054456.1:0-29628 GCA_019454045.1 Zanthoxylum bungeanum | reverse complement strand
GTTGTCCTGTGTGTGTTGAGATAGGATTCGTTAGTTCTGTGCACAGATCATAGGTAGTCCATATATGATTAGCAATCAGATAAAAACCATGGGCTCGTGGACACTTTAGAAATCAGTTCTAAGTGTTCTCTTTTTGAGATTGCTAATATTGACGTCGACGGGATAGTCCCTATAGAGATTTGAAGTTTACATCTATATCTCTGGGATATATCCGGATACCTATGACGAAGGAATTATACATATGCCATGACCTCGACCTGTATGATTCAGCGAGTTTATCTGTGGTCGTCATAATTTAAGGGTGGGTAAATTATGGACACGAAATTGAATTTCGTGACGGATATGCCTGAATCTAGAGAGTCTCACTAATGAAATATACTCGTAGAGCACTAGGGCAACATTTATAAATAATATTGATTATTTATAAGTCGTTTAAAAGTTAAAGGCAAAATACATGTGAATGGACCTAATAGTCATTTCCTAATTTTTGTGTATTTGCATTTAATGTTAGATTTTATCAAATACACATTAATTAAATGTCAAATTGAGATATTTGACTAATATCATAAATATATATAAATGTATTTGATATTTAATGTAAATATAATACATTTATTTAATATATTTGTATTTAAATAATTATTTAATTATTTAATTGTTAAATGATTAAATTAATTAAAATATAAATATCTTAAAGTTGTGATGATTAAGGAAATTCTTTTAGTTGTTTTATTTGACTTTAAGAAATTTATTAAATGGTTTGATGATTAAACTTGCAAGTTGATAAAGCTTACTTTAATGAAACAAAAAATAAATATCTAGATATTTTCCTATTGCTTCAAATTCGGCCAAGGGTCAATTTTTTGTGAAGTATATATTGTTTGTTTCATTTTTAGTGTTTCATAAGTTCATTAGACACCAAATACAACACAAAAGTAGTTGAGAGAAAAAGTTTGAAGAAAAGAGAAAAAGTTTGGAAATCTTAAGGTTTTGTGAGTTTTTTTTCAATTCTTTTAACATGAAAAATGTTTCTAACATGTTTAGATTCAATTTGTGATGCTTTGATGTTATCTCTAGTCTTATAGTTTGTGTTTATTTGGTTGTGAACTTGAATGAAAAATTGATGCATGTAAGTAAGCTTGAAATGGTTTCAAAGGCTTACTTTTGATTCTTTGGAAATCAAGTTGTCATTCTAGAGTTTTTGAGCCACTCCTTGGTGACCTAGAATTGTTCTAGAGTTATTTCAAACTGGTGAGGCTTTTTTGGTGAAGTAATGAATGGATTAAAGTGTTGGATTTTAAAGATTTGGTAAAATTGGTCAATTTGATAAAATTGAAAAATTAGGGTTCATAACCCATTCCCAAATTAGGGCTTTTCATATATGTTATGTGTTATAGAGTTTATATGATGCATGTAAATTTTTGGGTTGATTGGATTTGATCTTGGCATGTTTTGAACAAAAGGGACCAAATTGTAATTAATTGAAAATTTTAGGGAGCTCATTAGGCTTAAATTGGGGATTTGTGTGAAATCTGATTTTGATGTATTGGATATGTTGAAAAATATTTTAGAAATGATTTAGAATCATCCAAAATTATATTTGATAAATTTTGGACTAAAATGATCAATTTGTAAATTTATGGGGCAATTCGGTAATTACCAAGAAATTTGATCTCTTGTGTAATTTTTCAGAATTTGATAATTGGATAATTAAATAAATAAGTTTATTTAATTGATTCAAGAAAAATTTTGAAATCGGAAAATTTTGATTTTCCACTATTCCGCTGCGTTACCGGATTTCCGCCATAAAACCCATACAAAATGGTATCAGAGCGAGTCTGATTCTGGACACCCTAATATGATTATGACTTTTAAATTCAATGGTTAATTTAACCTTTGCTTGTTTCATGCATGTATTTATTTAATTTGATTAAATAAATTAAAAAACATATTTTGCGAAAAATCTCTAATTAATAAGGTTTTATGTGAATAATGTATTTGATGCATATTACATGGTCCTTATTGTCAATACGGTTTATGAATATTTTTCCGTGACTACATCCAAGACCGTGCCTCTGCTGTGAGGGTGTAGCCGATAGAAAATTATTTTTGTCGGATGTATATTAGATACTAGATAAATTCAAGCGAAAGCGAAATCCTGAACGTGCCCAAGCTGTCAGGGTTACGCAAGTAGCTTGAGTTTATCATTGACGAGTTTAACCTTAGTACGTCTCCTTGTGAACGTGCCCAAGCTGTCACAACGAGAAACGACTAGGACCGGAAACCCAAGAGTCACTATTGAGTGATTGACAATGAGTTGTCTACCTGATGAATATACGTAGGCGAGACTGTGCCTCTGCTGTGAGCTAAAATATATTCATGGAATCCACCTTTCACTATTTGTATTTAATTTAAATATTAAATCTTTGTATTCTGTTTGGGGATTACAGTTTTACATGATTTAGTGGGAGAGGCATTTTTAGATTAAAAATCCATGATCTAGTTAATGTTTTTGATATTATATGAAACTGTTTTATATGTGCTAACCATTTTTCATAATTTATATGATAGATTTTCGATGGCGGCACCATCCTCTAATGAGTTTGCGCGTATATTGGATACGAACAAATTCAAAGGCGCTGAGAACTTCACCGATTGGGATCTGGATTTAAGGATTGTCCTTGATTCAGAGAAATTGAGATATGTTCTTGAGGGTCCGCTGCCCCTTGATGTGTCTCAGGACGCAACACTGGAGGAACGCCAAGTTTTCCAATCTTGGAAAGGTGATGATTTAAAAGTTAAATCATACATCTTAAGTTTGCTGGCACTATGACTCAAGAAACAATACTATGGCATGTCAGATGCGTATAGTATGATGATACGATTAAGAGAATCGTTTATGAACCAGGAATAAATCGTTGTTCATAAAGTTGTGATGAAACTGTTCCATGCGCGACTAGACGAAGGGCAAGCTATGAGCTCCCATGTTCTTCACATGATCGATTTGACCGATCAACTGAGGCATCATAATGTCCCTCTGAATGACATTCTCGGTAAGAGTGTCATTCTTGGTTCGCTCTCAGCTTCATATCGCCAATTCGTGATGTACTTCAACATGAATGGGATTATCTGTACCTATCATGACCTGTATAGGATGCTACTCACGGCGGAAGAGAACTTAAGGAAGGGAGTACCGACTCGCCCTAAGAAACCTACTTCACTTTCTACTTCTTCCCAGACTTGGACTGTTGGAGAATTATGACCCATAGCGTCACTATCTGTACAGATCAAGGTGTTGTTGTACAAATTAACTATGTGACAAAGGAGATTGCTCTCTTATCAATTGTGATTAGATCACCTTAGATGTATAAATGATGAGAGGTCCCTATGATTTGTTCCTGGACGGAGAATGATATGAGACAGTATCAGTCCACGTAGGATAAAACATTAAATATCCCTAGTCAGAGTATTATCGAGATTGGACATCGATAAATACGTAAAAGACTAGTATTGCACTTGTGCACGTTGTGAGGGCACAACAGCATAATTCTCATATATTTGGGTATTGGATACTCATGCAAGTGTAATAGGAGGTTGTGTTTCACCGATGGTACGGGAAACTGCTTCGCTCTGGATAGACCCCCTCGGAGTCCCATTGGTAGTATGACTGTGTGTCTATGGGAGTCCGACATCAGGGTAGGTGTATTTGGTCTTAACCTGAGACTTGCACCGCTAATACTTACGACAATCAATATACTTTGGTTGAGGTCGTCCAGGGCTTTAACCGGTTCTGTGTACGCCAATACTGGGTATATTGAGAATCGTAGAGTATTGGGTGTGATGTCAAGACGGAAGTATCACTCCAGTCATAGTGGAGATGATGTCACGTAGGATACGGTATTAATGCTCTTAAGTGCTACGCGGCCATCGGGATATTATGACTAGGTCATGTATATCCGATTATAGAGACTAGTTACCAGACATCTGACATGTGCTTTATACGGGGCAGACACAACTCCAGCCCCAGGCCTAGCACCTGACCATCCGATACTAGATCGATATGCACTATACGATGTATACTACGCCTGATACAGATCCTTCATTCCTGTAAGGATATTTCCGGAGAATTGGGTAGGCATGGTGCTTTGCTAGAAGCCAACCTTATCTTGTGAATCGGTAAAACGTAGTACTTGGTACTTGCGTGTTCGGATAGTCCGACGACCGTATTTACTGCCAACATATCCGGGGATCTCATGGGTCGCTTCCCAATGATTCACCGATGATGTATGACTCGCACTTTAATTAATCTGGGATTAATTCGATGAGAGAGAAAATTAATATGTGATTAATTACGGAGATATTTTATCTGGGATAAAGTATCGTCTAAAGAGAGAAAACGATTAATTTGGAATTAATCGGGTAAATTAATATATTCGATATATTAACGAAATTGGATTCATTACGAAATTAAACTTTAATGCGAACGAACGAGTTAATTTAGAATTAATTCGTAAACGACGATCGTAATATATTTGCGAGGCATCGATATTTAATTAAATTAGATTTAATTATTTAACGACGGAAGTTCGTTTAATCGGATTAAACGGAACCGAGCCGCTGCAAATGTTCGTAGAGATATTTGAATTTTGAATTCAAATATATGGGGTCCATGTGTGGTAGGTGTACCTACCACCCAACTACCTTGTTTTGTTTTTGGAAAAACCATTTACCAAACCTACCAAGTTTAGGGTAAAAGTTAAATGGTTTTAACAAAAGTTAAAAAGAAAAATATCTCTACACTTGTAAGAGAACTCTCTCTCTCTCCATCTATCCTTCTTCTCTCTCTCAAAGTGGCGCCCAAGGGGCTGCTCACTGTCCAGAAATGGCGTGAACCATGGAGATAAATCACTGATTTTTGTGGCAAAAATCATGGTGCTAGCACACTTAGAAGACATACGAATGTGTCAGGGAAACCCACCCACGAGCCGGGAATCAAATAACCAAGCTTGGAGCTTCAAATCTCAGCTCAAAATATGAAAACAGTGAGCAGTGGACTGGTCACTGCAGTGGGATTTTTGGAGGTGAAAATCAATTTTATTCTTCATCAAATCGTCTCAACCGATCGATGTGAGTATTCCGCTATCTCCTTTGATGTATTCACACATTATTTTCATGCTTGTTATGATCTTGGGACTTAAAATAAACCAACAATGGCATCAAGAGCCTAGGTTCAAGCATGAAATTTTTAGGGCTTAAAATTGGGTATTTTGTATTTGAGCATGATTTGAATAAATTGGATGTTTGAGTATGCTTAATACATGTTGATTTGAAGATTGATTGGATCAATTTCAAGAAAATGATTTGGAATAATTTTTCCCCAATATATCTACCTTGGCCGAATGATTAGGGTTCATGTTGAATCTTGAGATTTTTTCATTTTGATTCATTGGATGAGTTGGAATGACATTGGATAATGTTAATTTGAAATTAATTGGATTGAATTTTGAATTGAACAAAAATCCCCAATTACTTCAAGTGGCCGAATGTAGAAATGCCCTAATGTCTTGGTATTTTTTTGATTTTTGATAATTGGATGTGTTGGAAATCATTCGGGATGTTAATTTAATGTCGATTATGAAATAAATTGGATTGAATTCGAATCGGACAAAATAAACTCCCTTGGCCGAGACCTAAAGCATGTATGTATGGGTTTGATTTTTCACCAAAGTATGTTGGACATGTGATGATGATAAAAGCATGATTAATTGGACATAATGATGTTTTGGAAATATTGATTTGGTTAATTAATCATGTAATACACTTTGGTAATTAAATTGGAAATTTGGAATTTGGTAATTTAATTATATGGGCCTTAAAATTGGATTTGGGCTTTTAAAGTTGTAAATGGGCTTATTGGGCTTTGTTGTACAAAGTTGGGTTTAGGAAAATTGGATTGGATCCAATTGGGCCCAAAACCACTTCCATAAAGCGTAAATGCAATTTAATGAACCTTTAAAGTTTAATTGGGCCTAATGGGCCGAAATTGATTTCTGGGCTTATGGGGTTACTCCTTGATTGGGCTTTGGTTGCCGAAGCCCATGCCTTAAAGAAATTAATTGAAAGCCCATTGGACTTGAATTAAATTGACGTTGGACGTTAATCGGGCTTTGAGTCCCGTAATGATTAAATTTGGAATTTAAGTCGTAAAAGGTTTATTAATAAAGTGTAATATTTAATTTGGAATAAAATAGTGAATTAATATTAAATACATATTAAATTGGATTTAATGTTGTAGTTTATTTTAATTCGAGGATTCGTACTTTGAGTACTTATTCGCAAAAACGAGTGTGACTCGCGCAAAATCAAATCGTTGTTTGAACATTGGATGATCACTAATTATCAGATTAATTAATTTGATTAGATTGATTGATAACATGCTTGTGTGAATACATGGTTGTGATGAATGAATAATGTGTATCGGATGGATATTAGTCGGGTGGGGGAAATTTTGGAAATTGTTGTAATAAATTCGATTTTTAAATTGGACCTGCGTGTCCAGCCTTATCACCTCTATTCTCTTTGTATTCTCTTCTCACCTATTCCCCTCAATGTAAATGAGGTTTCTTTAGTAGTGTAGTGTAACGGGTAGAAATAATACAAGTGCTAGTTTGAGAGAGAAAGGGAGAGATTTGATCTAGGATCAATGTGTTAAGTATCCATCCGCATATCATTATTATTTATTTTCATATTCGCTTTATTATGTGTTTAGAATGCATGTTTAAGGGTGTATGATGATGAGACCTAAACAAATATAATAAATTGGTAGCCAATTTGCACGCGAAAAACCCTCATCAAATATCATGCGTTTTTCCTTACATTGGGTTGTTGGCCAAAGTCAAGCCCTTTGTCCATCGAAGATGTGTTTGAATCACGAGAGTTTTGTTCTATATTGGGGTCTTGTCCAAGTTGTGGTTTGTTGGCCAAATTCAAGACCACTTCTTGTCCATCGACATTGATTACGAAGCTTTCCATGGTCAATGGGTCGCGCTTGACTGGGATCACTAGGTTTGTTGTGCCAAAGCCAAGGCTTAGTTGATTCAGAGGAAAAGGGTTAGGTAATACATTGGATGTATTGGCATATATAAGATATATGTTTTGGACTTGGATGTCTCCCTACCGGATCTAGGAATTGGATGAGATCCAATTGATCTTAGAGATCTACCTAGTTAATTATCATACAATTTGTTGGCCAAAGTCAAGATTGTGTGATATTTAACGGGATCCTAGCCCACTAGGAAACACGGTTTCCCGAGTACTCGACAGAGGGTTAGAGGCTCGCCGAAAAATAGTGGGAGGCAAGAATTGAATTTGCAATATTCGTTTAATTACTTGCCATACGCGCTCATTCAAATTATTCGTCATATAAATTAAATGTTAGTTGGACTAATATTTAAACTGTTGTTTTAATAAGCAGTTGGACTGTATTATAGTTGATTATATAATTGGATTATAGTAATCAATATATTTGAATTATTAATTTCAATTTACAGTTGATTTTATAATTGGATTATAATAATCAATGTAATTGAGGTTAATTGATTTAAATTATATTTGATTGTATAGTTGGACTATAATAATCAATATAATACATAGTACCACAAATCGTTGATTAAATAGTTGGACTATTAGAATCAAGATGAATGAAAGATTAGTGTTTAAAACATAATCCTATGTGAAAATGTATTTAAACGACTGTATTTTAAATTGGGAATAATTTCAGGATGGTCCTGGAAAAATAATAAGTTACTTTATTTGATAAAATAACCTATTATGCCTAAGCCAAGAATTAAGCAAATAGTAGAGCATAATCTTTGGAAGATTTATATGATGATAACTTAAGTGCTTAATTCGATATACTTGTCATAAATCTATGATTAGATTTAAGAAGTATTAAAATTGCAATAAATAACTCTTGGAGGGTTAAAGACTATTCTCGAGGAGATAAAGTCAACTTTGCAATTAGGTAAGTGGCGCAAGGCGCACCATACTTCAATATTCTAGAAACCCAAGGCTTGGCCAAAGGCTGGGTTTGAAAGGGCAAAGGCAAAATCATTATGATCTTCTGGGAAGATAAATGACATATCCTAAAGTGACTGCCGTTTGGATATGGCAGACACAAAGGAATTAAAGAAAGGGCAAGGCTCTGACTTTAAGAATGTTTGTCAATATTATGTCTATTACTAGTATTAAAATTGGATTTTAAAATACTTAGTATGGTACATAAATTATATGGATTGATGTTCAGAATGCTGTGAGCAGGATACTGACTTCAAGCTGAGATTAATCTGCGAATCGGAAACGGGACGAAAGTCGCTGTTTCGACCGTAGAATCCTAAGTTTAGGAACTACCTTTTGGGTATATACTTAAATTAGGAACTGTTATAATGTAACTAGTTTGACTAGAAACATTATCTTTATATCAGTGTTTAATCCGTTGCGGATAGACCTTTATATTCTAGAACACTAAAGTGTTTCATTATATAAAGAATGATATTTAGATAAACACATTAGATGTGAGTAACAGAATTTATATTTTGAATATAAATAATATCTCAAATATAAACATGACAAATAAATAGCTCAAACTGATTGATCAGTTAAGAAACTAATTGTGGCATTGTTGTCTGGGACACAATCAAACAAGACTCGTATATCCACACTTTTGAAGAGTGGGTACTAGGACTAATTTGATTCTATTCAAATAAAGTCTACGAATCTAGTTTATTGGGCAAAGTGCCTAAAACACTATTTACTTGGTAAAAGTGCTAGTGCCACCGATCTGTTAGCCCTATTCATAGTGAAGTAAGTGGGCCCATATCTAGCAATGCTAGATGTGAATATGAATATTTCGTGACCTTAACGGATGTGGCATCACGCTATGGTTATGTGTTTTTTTTGAAGAACACAAATCGATAACTTTTAGAGTTTCGACACGAAGTAGTAAAACAGATCGTCTAAAGTATTAAACCATCGCGGTAAGACCGTAATGGAAAATACTTAAGCAGTAAGTTTCAAACATACGTGAAAGAGTATAGTATTCTTTCAATGAGGACTCCTCCCGAGACATGTCAGTTTGACTGTGTGTCCGTACGGAGAAACCGAATTTTGTTGGACATGATAAGGTCAATCATGAGTCGCTCTGAGCTACCATTTCCTTCAACGGATATGCATTAACAGTGCAATACTTATTTAGAATAAGGTTCCATATAAATCTGTTTGACATGATTCATATTAGATATGAACGGGAAAGAAACAAGGTTTCACACTCCTGAAGATTTGGGAATGCTGGGCATATGTTTGGATGATATCAAACTAAAACCCAAATGGGATTAGTGCAATTCGTAGGTTATCCTATAGGGAAAACCATAAGTATAGTACTTATACATCTCACGAGAGAACAATGTTATTGTTGCTCACCATGCGGTTTTCCTAAGAGGAATACCGATATGCAGTGGTAAGTGGAAGGATGGTATAACTCGATGAAAATCGGAGTAATACTGTTCAAGGCATAGAATCTTAATGGAATACAAATAGTTCATCAAGGATGAAACTATTACCATTATTCTTCGAATACACAAGAACCGCGTAGATCAGAGAGAATCAGAAAACAACCTGGGGTATGGGTTTCTGATCTCACCTCATAAAGATGTCAATCTTGTTGAGGTAGACCAACCGACTACGTTTGAGGAAGTGATACAAGGTATCGACTCCCTTTTATGGCAAAGTGCCATGAGTCCGAAGTGAATTCCATGTATACCAACTATGTTTAAACACTAGTTGATGTACCGTAAGGCATGTGCCTATTGGTACTTAAAAGTCTTCCAGGAAGACATACATGGATGACAACATACCAACGTACAAAGCTAGGCTTTTAGCGAAAAGGTATCGTATCAACATTGTGTTGATTACGGTTTGTGGACAAAATGACCCATAGCGTACTATTTGCACAGATCATTGTGTTGTTGTAGCAAATTAACTATGTGACAAGGAAATTGGCACTCTCATCATTTGTGATTAGATCACCATAGATTAAAATGAAGAGAGGTCTCTATGATTAGTTCCTGGATTGAGATGATATGAGACAGTATCAGTCCACAAAGGATTAATCATTAAATATCCCTAGCCGTAGTATTATCGAGACTGGACATCGATAATGCGGAATAGGCTAGTATTGCACTTGTGTGCGTTGTAAGGGCACAACGGCATAGTTCTCATATATATAAGTGTTGGATACTTATGCAAGTGCGATAGGAGGTCGGTTTCACACACACCGATGGTACGGAAACAGCTTCGCTCTGGATAGACCCCTCGGAATCCCATTGTATTATGAATATGTTCTATGGGAGGCCGAAATCAAGGTAGGTGTGTATAGTCTTAACCTGAGACTTACATCGCTAATGCTTACGACAATCGATATACTTTAGTTGAGGTCGTCTAGGACTGTAACCGTTCTGTGTACGCCAATGCCGGGTATATTGAGAATCGTAGTGTATTGGATGTGATGTCAAGACGGAAGTATCACTCCAGTCATAGTGGAGATGATGTCACGCAGGATACGGCATTAGTGCTCTTAAGAGATGCGCATCCAATCGTGATATTATGACCAGGTCATGAATATCCGATTATAGAGACTAGTTACCAGACATCCGATATGTGTTTCGGACGGGGCAGACACTTATCCAGCCCCAGCCCTAGCACGTGACTATCCGATACTGGGCCGATACGCACAATACATTAGTATACTACGCTTGATACAGATCTTAATATTCTTTAATGGATATGTCCGGAGAATTAGGTAGACTGGTGCTTTGCTAGGAGTCGACCTTGTCTCGTAAATCGGTAGAACGTAGTACTTGGTACGTACGTGATTCGGATACTCTGACGACCGTATTTACTGCCAGATTATCCGGGGATCTCATGGGTCGCTTCCCGATAATCCACCGATGACGCACAACTCGCACTCTTGAATAATCTGGGATTATAATAGAAGAGAGAGAAAATTAATCTAGGATTAATAACGGAGATATTTTATCCGGGATAAAATGTCGTCTAAAGAGAGAGAACGATTATTTGGAATTAATCGGTAAATTAATATATTCGATATATTAAACGAAATTAGATTTCGACGCGGAATTAAATTAGATTTTAATTCGGGCAAACGAGTTAATTTAGAATTAATTCGTTAGCGACGTAAATAATAATTTCGCCAGGCGCAATTATTTATTTAAATTCGATTGAATTAACGTCGCGACGTAAGCTCGGTATTTCGGAAATATCGGACCCGAACGCGTGAGTGCACGTGGGCCCACTTTCATTTGGAAACGTGTGGGGCCCACATGACACATGTCATTCTAATGCTTTGCATGTAGATTGTGTACATTGCACTCAATGTCATTGCATGGAGTTTGAGTGTTTTGACACTCTAAGCCATTGCATGTTTTGTGTCATAAATTTATTATTAATTTAATAAATATTATGGCATAAATATAAATTGATTTTTGGTAAATCATTTTAATACAACACAATTCAATCTCTCTCAAAATTCTCTCTTCCTCTCACGGCAATGGTGGCCATTCGTCACTGGTTTTGAACCAGTTTGGGCGTGACTTTAGGGGAGCAAGAGTTGGGTTTTCATGGTGAAAACCGCAAGTGCTAGCACACTACGAGTCTTGCGAAGGTGGTAGGGAGGTTCGACCATGAGGCGGACTCATCCGATGGAGTTTGGAGCTTCGTTTTGAGACCCGAACTGTCAAGACAGTGAGCATGGACTGGTTGCAGTGGCGTGAGCAAGGCAGTACGTTTTTGGCCTTGATTCGTCTTCAAATCGACATAACCGATCAATGTGAGTATTCCGCTACCTCCGTTGATGTATTCACGCATTATTTCATGTCTTGATTTGATCTTGGGACCTTAGATTTTTACCAACAATGGCATCATGAGCTAATGTTGCAAGCATGAAAAATGTAGGGCTTAAAATTTGGGTAAATGTTTGTTGAGCATGATTTGAATAAATTGCTTGTTTGAGTATGCTTATAACATGTTTAAATTCATTTTGGTTGGACTAATTTGATGAAAAATGATTTAGAATTATTTTCCCCAAATTTTTGCATCTTGGCCGAATATGTGACTAATATTGGGTATTTTGATTTTGAGCATGATTTGGTTAAATTGATTAATTGAGCATGTTTAAATGATCTTTAATTGAAGATTGATTTGATCAATTTCAACAAATATGATTGGATCAATTTTGCCCAAATTGGAAGTGTTGGCCGAATTGTGTGATGTGTTTGGAAATTTGGAATTTTTTCATTTTGATTCATTGGATGGGTTGTAATGTTGATGGATGATGTTAATTTGAAGTCATTAGATTGAATTTTGAATTGAACATAAAATCCCCAAAAATTATCACCTTGGCCGAATGTGTATGTATTTGGGATTCTTGAATTTTTGATTTATGATTCATTTGATGAGTTGAAATCATTTAGGTTGATGTTAATTTGAATAGAATTGGATTGGATTTCGAATTGGACAAAAACCCCAAAATCCTTGTGTTGGCCGAATGTGTATGCCCTTTATTGTCTTGGTATATTTTGATTTTATGACATTGGATGTGTATGTAATCAAATTGGATGGTGATTTAATGTCGATTGTAGGTTCGATTGGATTGAAACCGAATCGGACAACAAAATCCCTCCTTGGCCGAGAGCTTAGTAGCATGTAGATGGGTTTTTGATTTTTCAATTTGTATGTTGGACATGTAATAATGAATTAAGCATGATTAATTGGACTAATATGGTGTTTTAGAAATATTGATTTAGTTGATTAATCATGTAATACACTTAGTTTAATTGAATATGAAATTGGATTTTGTCATATTTAATTAATTGGGCCTAATTTTGGAAATTGGACTTTAATATTGTAATTGGGCCTATTGGGCTTGATTTTATCAAGTTGGGTTTAGGCCAAGTGGATTGGATCCAATTGGGCCCAAAACCTTAACCATAAAGCCCAAATACAACTAATGAACCTTTAAAGTTCAATTGGGCCTAATGGGCCAAGATTGATTTATGGGCTTATGGGGTAAATCCCGGATTGGACTTTGGTTATCGGTTTGACCCGAGTTGACCAAAAGTCCACGCCTTAAGAAATCAATTAAAAGCCCATTGGACTTTAATTGAATTAATATTGGATATTAATCGGTCTTTGAGACGCGTTACGATTAAATTTGGAATTTAAATCGTAAAGGTTTATTAAATAAAAGTGTAATATTTAATTTAGAATTGAATAGTGAATTAGTATTAAATACATATTAAATTAGATTTAATGATGTAGTTTAATTTAATTCATGAATTCGTACTTTAAGTACTTATTCGCAAAACGAGTTTGACTCGAACAAAATCAAATCGTTGTTTGAACATTGGATGATCACTTAATTATCAGATTAATTATTTGATTAGATTGATTGATAGCATGCTTATGTGTGTGAATACGTGGTTGTGTTGAATGAATAATGTATATCGGATGGATATTAGTCGGGTGGGCAATTTTAGAATTGTTGTAATAAATTCGATTTATTAAATTGGACCTGCGTGTCCAGCCTTATCACCTCTATTCTCTTTGTATTCTCTTCTCACCTATTCCCCTCTATGTATATGAGGTTTCTTTAGAAGTGTAGTGTAACGGGTAGAAGTAATACTAGTGCTAGCTTGAGTGAGAAAGGGAGAGATTTGATCTAGGATCAATGTGTTAAGTATCCATCCGCATATCATTATTATTTATTTTCATACTCGCTTTATTATGTATTTAGAATGCATGTTTAAGGGTGTATGATGATGAGACCTTAACAAAGATAATTAAATTGGTAGCCAATTTGCACGCGAAAAACCCTCGTTAAATATCAAGCGTTTATTTTCCTTCCATTGAGTGATTCTTACTCAAGATCCAAGATTGGCAGGGGGTTGTTGGCCAAAGTCAAGCCCTTGTCCGTCGAAGATGTGTTTTAATCACGAGGCTTTGTTCCATATCGGTGTCTTGTCCAAGTTGTGGTTTGTTGGCCAAAGTCAAGACCACTTCTTGTCCAACGACATTGATTACGAAGCTTCCATGTCAATGGGTCCGAGCTTGACTGGGATCACTAGGTTTGTTGTGCCAAAGCCAAGGCCTAGTTGATTCAGAGGAAAAAGGTTAGGGTATACATTCGATGTATAGACATATATAAGATATATGTTTGGGACTTGGATGTCCACCTACTGGATCTAGGAGTTGGATTAGATCCAATTGATCTTCGAGATCTACCTAGTTAATTATCATACAATTTGTTGGCCAAAGTCAAGATTGTGTGATATTTAACGGGATCCTAGCCCACTAGGAAACACGGTTTCCCGAGTACTCAACAGAGGGTTAGAGGCTCGACGAAAAATAGTGGGAGGTAAGTATTGAATTTGCAACATTCGTTCAATTACTCGCCATACGCGCTCAAATAAATATCACACGTCATATTTATCAAAAGTATTAGTTGGACTAATATTTTATGTTGTTTTAAAAATATATATAGTTGGACTATATACAAACTCATTCAATATATAGTTGATTTTATAATTGGATTATAGTAATCAATATAATTGAATTAAAATGATAGTTTATTTTATAATTAGATTATAGTAATCAATATTAAAATTATAGTTGATTAAATAATTGGATTATTGTAATCATTATAATAAATAGTACCTTTATAAATTGATTAAATAGTTGGACTATTAAAATCAAGAAAGAATTGAAAAGTTGGATATTTAAAATATAATCTGGGATTAAAATATTTTAAATGATTTAATTTTCAAATTGGGATAAATAATAGGTTACTTTATTTGATAAAATAACTCATTATACCTTAAGCCCAAAATTAAGCAAGCAGATAAGTAGAGCATAAAATCTTTGGAAGATTTTTGTGATGATGACTTTAATGCTTAATTAATATACTTGTCATAATCTAATTTTGGATTTAAGAAGTATTAAAATTGCAATTTATAATTCTTGGAGAATTAATTGACTATTCATGTAAAGTCAAAGTTTGCAATTGGGCGTGTTACACAAGGTGCACATCGTTTCGATATTCCAAAACCCAAGGCTTGGCCAAAGGTTTGTGAAATATTGAAAAGATAATTGACATATCTACCATTAAGGTATGTACTTAAATTAGGACTGTTATAAAGTAACTAGTTTGACTACTAGAGACATTATCTCTATTCAGTGTTTAATCCGTGGCGGATCCGTTGGCGGAAACCTTTATATTCTAGAACACTAAAGTGTTTTATTATATAAAGATGATAATGAGATAAACACATTAGATGTGAATAATAGAATTTATATTGACAAATAAATAGCTCAAATTGATTTGATCAATAGAGACTTATTTGTGGCATTGTTGTCTGGGACACAATAAACGAGACTCGTATATCCACACTTTTGAAGAGTGGGTACTAGGACTGATTTGACTATTCAAATAAGGTCTGCAAATCTAGTTTATTAGGTAAAGTACCTAAAATACTATTTACTTGGTAATAGTAAAAGGCCACCGATCTGTTAGCCTATTCATAGTGAAGTTAGTGGGCCCATATCTAGCTAGGGTAGATGTGAACATGAATATTTCGTGACTTGACGGATGTAGCATCACGTTATGGTTATGTGTTTCTTTTGAAGAACACAAATCGGAAACTATTAGGGTTTCGACACGAATTAGATTAACAGATCGACTGTAGTATTATGCCGTCACGGTAAGACCGTAATGGAAAATACTTAAGCAGTAAGTTTCAAACATACATGAAAGAGTATAGTATTCTTTCAGATGAGGACTCCTCCCGAGACACGTCAGTTAGACGGTGTGTCCGAACGGATTAACCGAATCATGTTAGACATGATAAGGCTAATCACGAGTCACTCTGAGCTACTATTTCCTTCTAAAAGATATGTATTAACAGTGCAAAACTTATTTAGAATAAGGTTCCATATAAATCTGTTTGACAGATATCATATAGGATATGAACAGGAAAGAAACGAGGTTTCTCATTCCTGATAATTTGGGTATGCCAGGCATAAAGTTTGGATGATACCAAACTAAGAACCCAAATTGGATTAGTGCCAATATAGGTTATCCTAAGGGAAACCATAAGTATAGTACTTATAAATCCCACATGAGAACAATGTGATTGTTGCTCACCATGCGGTTTTCCTGAGAGGAATACCGATATGCAGTGGTTAGTGGGAGGATAGTGATACTCAATGAAAATCGGAGTAATACTATTCATAGCACGAAGTCCTTAATGGAACACAAATAATTCATCTATGATGAATCTGTACCATTAATCTTCAAATACACAAGAAATCGGGTAGATCGGATAGAGTCAGAAAACAACCTAGGGTATGGGTTTCTGATCTAACCTCATTAAGATGTCAATCTTATGGAGGTGTACCATCCAACTACGTTATGAGGAAGTGATACGAGGTATCGACTCCCTGTTATGGCAAAGTGCCATGAGTCCGAAATGGATTCCATGTATAACGACTATTATGGATACTAGTTGTTGTACCACAAGGTGTTGTGCCTATGGTACATTATACGTCTTCAAGGAAGACATACATGGAAGGCAACATACCCACGTACAAAGCTGGGCTTTTGACGAAAAGGTATCGTTATCAACATTGTGTTAATAACGGTTCAACCTTTTACCTGTTGCCATGGTAAGTCCATTTTGAAGATGCTTGTTGATAACTGTATATTTCATTTATGAAATATGTCAGTTACAAATCAAAATCGCTTTCCTGAAAAGGAAACCTTTTGGAGGATGTTTACTACATCCTGACGATTTTGTATAACCGACAAACAAGGTTTGCGGGTTATTCGATCCATGTTTGGATTGAAGCAAGCATAAGGTTCTTGGAACTGACGTTTTGAAATAATCATAATGGTTTATGATTTAACTCAAAACGAAATAATTCTTGTGTATATAAGGAGGTTAGTGGGAGAGCGCACTGACAGTGAAATTCCCATAAAGCAATTGGTGAAAGCTTGGCTTTCATAGATATTCTCAATAGAAATTCTCCGTAGAATTCTGGGGAGTAACAACCTTTATTCAGGGAATAAAGATCTACGGGATAGATTTGGAGTTGTTAACACTCTCTGGGAAATTGTACATTTAAAATGTACTTGTATTGGTGTCTCATACGCTTCGAGCATATGGAGTCACAATCAGGTCAATCCAAGTGATAGTCACTGGATTGAATTTAAGGACATCTGTTAGTATCTTAGAGAACTAAAGATGTTGTCTTAAACTAGGAGAAGGAGAACTTGAAGTGACTGGGATCACTACTGCAAGTTTCCAAAACGATTAAATACTACGGTACTATAAAGTTTGAATAACGGGACAGACAGCTGGAAATATTCCGAGCAAGATAACTGTGCCGAATAAACAACAAATATGGATTATTGCTGCAGCTGAGGCAGCAATAGAAGCCATTTGGGTCGATAATAAATCTAATTAGATTAGATATAGTTCTGTTAGCAGCTGAGCTAGGCGTCAGCACAAGGCTAAAGAATTAAAGGTCTCATCAACGATCCAGATATATACTTCTATATCATCTGATTCGTTCGGATCATACATCGTGGCGATGTGATGATCGTGTAAATCGCGTCAGACGATAATTAAGCAAATCCGCTGACGAAAACCTTTCCTCAGCAATTTGAGCGAATTGTACATAGTTCGGGTGTTAGACACTCGAGTGACTGGCTATGTGCCAAGTGGGAGATTGTTGGACAAAATGACCCATAGCGTCACTATTTGCACAGATCATTGTGTTGTTGTAGCAAATTAACTATGTGACAAGGAAATTGCACTCTCATCATTTGTGATTAGATCACCATAGATATATAAATGAAGAGAGGTCTCTATGATTAGTTCCGGATTGAGATGATATGAGACAGTATCAGTCCACAAAGGATTAATCATTAAATATCCCTAGCCGTAGTATTATCGAGACTGGACATCGATAATGCGGAATATGCTAGTATTGCACTTGTGTGCGTTGTGAGGGCACAACGGCATAGTTCTCATATATATAAGTGTTGGATACTTATGCAAGTGCGATAGGAGGTCGTGTTTTCACCGATGGTACGGGAAAAGCTTCGCTCTGGATAGACCCCCTCGGAATCCCATTGGTATTATGAATATGTGTCTATGGGAGGCCGAAATCAAGGTAGGTGTGTATAGTCTTAACCTGAGACTTACATCGCTAATGCTTACGACAATCGATATACTTTAGTTGAGGTCGTCTAGGACTGTAACCGGTTTTGTGTACGCCAATGCGGGTATATTGAGAATCGTAGTGTATTGGATGTGATGTCAAGACGGAAGTATCACTCCAGTCATAGTGGAGATGATGTCACGCAGGATACGGTATTAGTGCTCTTAAGAGATGCGCATCCAATCGTGATATTATGACCAGGTCATGAATATCCGATATAGAGACTAGTTACCAGACATCCGATATGTGTCGGACGGGGCAGACACTTATCCAGCCCCAGCCCTAGCACGTGACTATCCGATACTGGGCCGATACGCACAATACATTAGTATACTACGCTTGATACAGATCTTAATATTCTTTAATGGATATGTCCGGAGAATTAGGTAGACTTGGTGCTTTGCTAGGAGTCGACCTTGTCTCGTAAATCGGTAGAACGTAGTACTTGGTACGTACGTGATTCGGATACTCCGACGACCGTATTTACTGCCAGATTATCCGGGGATCTCATGGGTCGCTTCCCGATAATCCACCGATGACGCACAACTCGCACTCTTGAATAATCTGGGATATAATAGAAGAGAGAGAAAATTAATCTAGGATTAATAACGGAGATATTTTATCCGGGATAAAATGTCGTCTAAAGAGAGAGAACGATTAATTTGGAATTAATCGGTAAATTAATATATTCGATATATTAAACGAAATTAGATTTCGACGCGGAATTAAAATTTGATTTTAATTCGGGCAAACGAGTTAATTTAGAATTAATTCGTTAGCGACGTAAATAATAATTTCGCCAGGCGCAATTATTTATTTAATTCGATTGAATTAACGTCGCGACGTAAGCTTGGTATTTCGGAATATCGAACCCGAACGCGTGAGTGCACGTGGGCCCACTTTCATTTGGAAACGTGTGGGGCCCACATGACACATGTCATTCTAATGCTTTGCATGTAGATTGTGTACATTGCACTCAATGTCATTGCATGGAGTTTGAGTGTTTGACACTCTAAGCCATTGCATGTTTGTTTCCATAATTTATTATTAATTTAATAAATATTATGGCATAAATATAAATTGATTTTTTGTAAATCATTTTAATACAACACAATTCAATCTCTCTCAAAATTCTCTCTTCCTCTCACGGCAATGGTGGCCATTCTTCACTGGTTTTGAACCAGTTTGGGCGTGACTTTAGGGGAGCAAGAGTTGGGTTTTCATGGTGAAAACCGCAAGTGCTAGCACACTACGAGTCTTGCGAAGGTGGTAGGGAGGTTCGACCATGAGGCGGGACTCATCCGATGGAGTTTGGAGCTTCGTTTTGAGACCCGAAACTGCCAAGACAGTGAGCATGGACTGGTTGCAGTGGCGTGAGCAAGGCAGTACGTTTTTGGCCTTGATTCGTCTTCCAATCGACATAACCGATCAATGTGAGTATTCCGCTACCTCCGTTGATGTATTCACGCATTATTTCATGTCTTGATTTGATCTTGGGACCTTAGATTTTTACCAACACGGTTCAACATTTTACCTGTTGCCACGGTAAATCCATTTGGATAATGCTTGTTGAAATTGTACATTTATGAAATGTGTCAGTTAAAGATCAAAATCGCTTTCCTTAAACGGAAAACTTTTGGAGGATGTTTATAACATCCTGACGATTTTGTTGTACCTAAACCAGCAAACTAGGTTTGCGGGTTGTTCGATCCATGTTGGTTGAAGCAAGCATAAGGTTCTTGGAGCTGACGTTTTGATGTAATCGTAATGGTTTATGATTTAATTCAAAACGAAAATAATTCTTGTGTATATAAGGAGGTTAGTGGGAGCGCACTGACAATGAATGTCCTGAATAAAATAATGATAATATATGTCATTTCTTGGAAATGATATCCCATAAAACAATCGGCGAAAGCTGGCTTTCGAGATAATTCTCCGTAGAATTCTTAGGAGTAACAACCTTTATTCTAGGAATAAAGATCTATTGGGATAGATTTAAATTTGTTAACACTCTCTGAGAAATTGTACATTTAAAATGTACGTGACCTAGTGTCTCATGCGCTTTGAACATATGAAGTCACAATCAGACCAATCCGAGTGATAGTCACTGGATTGAAGTTAAGAACATCTGTTAGTATCTTAGAGAGCTAAGGATGCTGTCTTATTCTGTGGAGATGGGAACTTGAAGTTACTGGGATCGCTGTAGCATGTTTCCAAACCGATAAAGATGACTATAAGTCGCCAAACGGTACTATAAAGTTTGAATACCAGAACAGTGAGCTGGAAATCTTCCAAGCAAGATACTGTTACCCATAAACAACAAATACAGATTATTGCTGCAGCTGAGGCAGCAATAGAATCCATTTAGGTCGATATAAATCTAATCAGATTAGATATAGTTATGTTAGCGGCTGAGCTAGGCGTCAGCACAGGCTAAAGAATTAATGGTCTCATCAACGATCCAGATATATACTTCGATATTCATCTGATTCATTCGGATCATACATCATGGCGATGTGATGATCGTATAAATCGCATCAGACGATAATCATGTAAATCCGCTGACGAAAACCTTTTCTCAGCAATTTGAGCCAACCGTACATAGTTCGGGTGTTAGGTACTCGAGTGACTGGCTATAGGCCAAGTGGGAGATTGTTGGACAAATATGACCCATAGCGTCACTATTTGTACAGATCATGGTGTTGTTGTACAAATTAACTATGTGACAAAGGAGATTGCTCTCTTATCATTTGTGATTAGATCACCTTAGATGTATAAATGATGAGATGTCCCTATGATTTGTTCCTGGACGGAGAATGATATGAGATAGTATCAGTCCACGTAGGATAAATCATTAAATATCCCTAGTCAGAGTATTATCGAGATTGGACATCGATAAATACGTAGAAGGCTAGTATTGCACTTGTGCGCTTTGTGAGGGCACAACAGTATAGTTCTCATATATTTGGGTATTGGATACTCATGCAAGTGTAATAGGAGGTTGTGTTTCACCGATGGTACGGGAATCAGCTTCGCTCTGGATAGACCCCCTCGGAGTCCCATTGGTAGTATGACTGTGTGTCTATGGGAGTCCGACATCAGGGTAGGTGTATTTGGTCTTAACCTGAGACTTGCACCGCTAATACTTACGATAATCAATATACTTTGGTTGAGGTCGTCCAGGGCTTTAACCGGTTCTGTGTACGCCAATACTGGGTATATTGAGAATCGTAGAGTATTGGGTGTGATGTCAAGATGGAAGTATCACTCCAGTCATAGTGGAGATGATGTCAAGTAGGATACGGTATTAGTGCTCTTAAGTGTTGCGCGGCCATCGGGATATTATGACTAGGTCATGTATATCCGATTATAAAGACTAGTTACCAGACATCCGACATGTGCTTCGTACGGGGCAGACACAACTCCAGCCCCAGGCCTAGCACCTGACCATCCGATACTAGATCGATATGCACTATACGATGTATACTACGCCTGATACAGATCCTTCATTCCTGTAAGGATATTTCTGGAGAATTGGGTAGGCATGGTGCTTTGCTAGAAGCCAACCTTGTCTTGTGAATCGGTAAGACGTAGTACTTGGTACTTGCGTGTTCGGATAGTCCGACGACCGTATTTACTGCCAACATATCCGGGGATCTCATTGGTCGCTTCCCAATGATTCATCGATGATGTATGACTTGCACTTTAATTAATCTGGGATTAATTCGATGAGAGAGAAAATTAATCTAGGATTAATTACAGAGATATTTTATCTGGGATAAAGTATCGTCTAAAGAGAGAAAACGATTAATTTGGAATTAATCGGGTAAATTAATATATTCGATATATTAAACGAAATTGGATTTCATTACGAAATTAAAGTCAGACTTTAATGCGAACGAACGAGTTAATTTAGAATTAATTCGTAAACGACGATCGTAATATATTTGCGAGGCATCGATATTTAAATAAATTAGATTTAATTATTTAACGACGGAAGTTCGTTTAATCGGATTAAACGGAACCGAGCCGCTGCAAATGTTCGTAGAGATATTTGAATTTTGAATTCAAATATATGGGGTCCATGTGTGGTAGGTGTACCTACCACCCAACTACCTTGTTTTGTTTTTGGAAAAACCATTTACCAAACATACCAAGTTTAGGGTAAAAGTGAAATGGTTTTAAATCTCAGCTCAAAATCTGAAAACGGTGAGCAGTGGACTGGTCACTGCAGTGGCATTTTTGGAGGTGAAAATCAATTTTGTTCTTCATCAAATCGTCTCAACCGATCGATGTGAGTATTCCGCTATCTCATTTGATGTATTCACACATTATTTTCATGTTTGTTATGATCTTGGGACCTAAAAAGAAACCAACATGGACAAAGTGAAAGAAGACGAAAGTGAAGAAGAATAAGTGTTTTGGTTCTCAACCGCAAGGTAAGATAGCAAAGCCCAAGAGGGCTTCTGACGACAAATACCATCACTGCAGCAAAGTCGAGCTCTGGAAAAGAAACTGTCCTGACTACATTGCCCAGCTGAGGAAGGAGAGAGCATCTACATCAGGTACATTTATTTTTCCAGTTATTGATATCTCTTTGGCTTGTGAAGCTGTTACATCTAGCTGGATTTTAGATTCTGCTTGTCCTGTTCACATTTGCAATTCGTTGCAGGTGTTAAAGGAAAGTAAGAAACTGAAGCTTGGAGAGATGCAGTTGCGATTTGGGAGTGGAGACTCTTTGGATGCAGTTGCAGTGGGAGTATACGAGATCCCTTTACCGAATGGGACACTTTTGTTAAATGACAGTTATTTTGTACCAGGATGTGTAGCTAATATTATATCTCTTTTTGTATTTGATACAAAAGGTTATCGTATTAATATTAAGAATTTTTCTTTGTATTTATATGATAAAAGTAATATTCAGATCCTTTGTTATCCAAACCAACATGGTCATTATACATTACAAACTTCTAAAGATATTTTAAATACTGGAGTTAATAAACGTAGTTTACCTGTTGTTAATAATACTGAACTTTGGGATATGCGGCTAGGTCATATAGGCGTTAAATGCCTTACCCAATTTTTTAGGAATGGTTTGATACCATATCTCACCATTGAATCCTATCCAACATGTGAATCGTGTATTCAGTGTAAGATGACCAAAGCCTCATTTTCAGGTGTTGGACACCGTCCCACTAACTTACTGGAACTCGTACATTCTGATGTATCTGGTCCATTAAGTCAGACTGCTCACAGTGGTTATTCGTACTTCATTACCTTTACCGATGATCTATCACGGTACGGTTATGTCTATTTGATGAGACATAAATCGGAAACCTTTGAAAAGTTGAAAGAGTTCCGAAATGAAGTAGAAAAACAAACTGGTCAATATATTAAATGCCATCGATCCGATCGAGGCAGCGAATATATAAGTAGTGAGTTCATGGATTATATGAAGGAGAATAGGATTCTCGCTCAATATACTCATCCAGGTACTTCACAACATAATGGAGTGTCTGAGAGGAGAAATTTGACTTTATTGGATATGGTCCGATCGCTGTTGAGTTTTACAGATTTGCCCTATTACTTATAGGGATACTCTCTTTTAACAGCAGCACGTCTTTTGAATAAGATTCCTTCAAAAGCTGTTCCTACGACTCCGTATGAGATATGGACCGGTAGGAGACCAAATCTTAGTTAAATTAAGGTTTGGGGTTGTCCTGCCTATGTCGGGGTGACTCAGCATGATAAGCTTTCGCCTCAAGGGAAAAAGTTTAGGTTTGTTGGATATCCTTCGGAAATGATGGGATATATGTTCTATGATACCGAGCATTGAAATGTGTTCGTAGCTCGCTTCACAAGATTTCAAGAAGTAGAATTTTTGTCAGAAGGTGGTAAACATAGACAGGTTGAACTTGATGAAGTCCAACCTGAAAACAACGAGCCAACGGAGGAAACTGAGATTCAAGTAGATGAATGACCTTCAACACACACACTCCGTAGGTCACAAAGGGTATCAATACCTCTTGAACGCTTGTATTTGATACAAGAAAATAGTCTCGATGTTCTCTTAGTCGAAGAGACTGATCCTTTTACCTATAGAGAATCGATGTTGGACATCGACTCGTTGAAATGGCAAAGTGCTATGAAATTCGAGTTAGACTCAATGCATGAGAATCAAGTTTGGGACTTGGTTCCGCTTCCCGAAGGAATTATTCCTATCAGTTGTAAATGGGTTTACAGAAGGAAGCGCGGGCCTGACGGTAAGGTTGAAACTTACAAGGCCCGACTGGTAGCAAAAGGTTACACGCTGCGACCTGACGTCGACTACGATGAAACTTTTTCACCAGTAGCATGCTTAAGTCTATTCGGATTTTGCTTTCTATAGCTGTGTATCATGACTACGAGATTTGGCAAATGGATGTCAAAAATACTTTTCTAAATGGATTTCTTGATGAAGAAATCTATATGGAACAGCCAGAAGTTTTGCTGTTGAGTTTTTCTAAGGTCCCAAGATCAAATCAAGACATGAAAACATGCGTGAATACATCAACGGAGGTAGCGGAATACTCACATTGATCGGTTGAGTCGATTTGAAGATGAATCAAGGCCAAAAACGTACTGCCCTTCACGCCAAACTGCTGGCAGTCCACTGCCCTGCAAAACAGAAATTTGAGTGAAGAAACGGAGCTCCTAGCTTCATCGGATGGATCCCGTCTCATGGTCGAACCTCCCTACCACCTTCGCAAGACTTGTAAGTGTGTTAGCACTTGATTTTTCACCATGAAAATCACTCTTTGCTTCCCTAAAGTCCACGCCATTTCTGGTTCCAAATCAGTCCAAGAATTTCTTCATTTGGGCGTGAGAGAAGAGAGAGTTTTTGAGAGAGATGAAATTGTGTTAAGTTAAAAGATTTTCCAAAAATCAATTTATATTTATGCCATAATGTTTATTAAATAAATAATAAACTTATGACACTAAACATGCAATGGCTTAGAGTGTCAAACACTCAAACTCCATGCAAAACCATTGAGTGTATTGTACACAATCTTCATGCAATGCATTAGAATTAAATAATGCATAATATGACATGTGTCATGTGGGCCCCACACGTTTCCAAATGAAAGTGGGCCCACGTGCACTCACGCGTTCGGGTTCGATATTTCCGAAATACCGAGCTTACGTCGCGACGTTAATTAAATCGAATAATTGCGGCTAGCGAAATTATTATTTACGTCGCTAACGAATTAATTCTGAATTAACTCGTTTGCCCGAATTAAAATCTAATTTTAATTCCGCGTCGAAATCTAATTTCGTTTAATATATCGAATATATTAATTTACCGATTAATTCCAAATTAATCGTTATCTCTCTCTAGACGATATTTTATCTTAGATAAAATATCTCCGTAATTAATCCTAGATTAATTTTCTCTCTCTTCTGTATAATCCCAGATTACTCAAGAGTGCAAGTTGTGCGTCATTGGTGGATTATCGGGAAGCGACCCATGAGATCTCCGGATATATTGGCAGTAATGCGGTCGTCGGAGTATCCGAATCACGTACGTACCAAGTACTACGTTCTACCGATTTACGAGACAAGGTCGACTCCTAGCAAAGCACCAAGTCTACCTAATTCTCCGGACATATCCATTAAAGAATATTAAGATCTGTATCAAGCGTAGTACACTAATGTATTGTGCATATCGGCCCAGTATCGGATAGTCACGTGCTAGGGCTGGGGCTGGATAAGTGTCTGCCCCGTCCGAAACACATATCGGATGTCTGGTAACTAGTCTCTATAATCGGATATTCATGACCTGGTCATAATATCACGATTGGATGCGCATCACTGAAGAGCACTAATACCGTATCCTGCGTGACATCATCTCCATTATGACTGGAGTGACACTTCCGTCTTGACATCACATCCAATACACTACGATTCTCAATATACCCGGCATTGGCGTACACAGAACCGGTTAGAGTCCTAGACGACCTCAACTAAAGTATATCGATTGTCGCAAGCATTAGCGATGTAAGTCTCAGGTTAAGACTATACACACCTACCTTGATTTCGGCCTCCCATAGACACCTAGTCATAATACCAATGGGATTCCGAAGGGTCTATCCAGAGCGAAGCTGTTTCCCGTACCATCGGTGAAACACGACCTCCTATCGCACTTGCACAAGTATCCAATACTTATATATATGAGAACTATGCCGTTGTGCCCTCACAACGCGCACAAGTGCAATACTAGCCTATTCCGCATTATCGATGTCCAGTCTCGATAATACTACGGCTAGGGATATTTAATGATTAATCCTTCATGGACTGATACTGTCTCATATCATCTCAATCCAGGAACTAATCATAGGGACCTCTCTTCATTTATATATCTATGGTGATCTAATCACAAATGACGAGAGTGCAATTTCCTTGTTACATAGTTAATTTGCTACAGCAACACAATGATCTGTGCAAATAGTGACGCTATGGGTCATATTATCCAACATTTGCGTCCAGCGAAAACTCGGGTATGGTAAGTAAGCTTAAGAAGTCCATTTATGTACTTAAGCAAGCTTCACGAAGTTTGAATCTTCGATTCGACGAGATTATTAGATCGTCTAGTTTTCTCAAGAATTCGGAAGAATCCTGTGTGTATCAGAAGGCCAGTAGGAGCATGTCGTATTTTTAGTCCTCTATGTTGATGACATCCTAATCATTGGAATGATAGAGGGATGTTACAAGGCATCAAAGCGTACCTCTGTAAGAATTTCTCCATGAAGGACCTGGGAGAAGCTTCCTATGTTTTAGGGATAAAACTCTATAGAGATAGACAAGGAAGCTGATTGGGTTATCTCAATCAACGTATATAGATAAGATCTTAGAACGGTATAATTTTGGAAACTGTAAGACAGCAAACATACCGTTCAGATATGGGATTCATCTTTCCAAAAAGATGAGTCCACAAACAGAAGATGAGAAGGTTAGAATGTCTAACCAACCTTATGCTTCGTGTTTGGATAGCATAATGTATGGCATGTTATGTACTAGGCCTGATATCAGTTTCGCAATTAGCCTAACTAGTAAATATCAGTCCAATCCAGGAAATGACCATTGGATGGCCATTAAACATATCCTGAAGTATCTTAAAGGTACTAAGGATAAGTTGATAATTTATGGAGGAAATGAACTGTAAGTTAACGGGTATACGGATTTCGACTTCCGACTTCCAATCGGATCCCGATGATAGAAAGTATACATCTGGATTCATCTTTACCCTTAACGGAGGTGCAGTTTGCTGGAAGAGTTCCAAACAGAGGTCAACAGCAGATTCCACCGTAGAGGCGGAATACATTGCAGCTTCTGAAGCTACAAAGGAAGCTGTATGGATTAGGAACTTAATCACAAAATTGAGAGTTGTCCCAAGTATTGAGACCGGTACATGCCGTATACTGGAATATATGATTCCAATGGTTTCTCAATGAACCATGAGTCTTGGCGACTCATATAGATGTGTAGGTGTTTATAGCGGATAAACATTGAACGACTCAATGAAGATTCTTAATTGATGGTACGCCAACGTCGATAAGAATCTTCTCGGGTTCACTAGAATTTATGATTATTCGACTTGAGATACCACTGTGGGCACATGAGACATCTTCCACACTTAGATGGCAGTCACGTCACCGATCTATTTAGATCAGACCTCCGCATGTTCGTTGGGTGTGGATAGATGATGAGTGGTAATTATATCACTATTTCCCACTCATTTAACCAAATATTTTGTATAGTTTCTTAAGTCTTGTGAATATTTTGATGTGTTTTGTGTTATTTTGTAGATAAATAAAGTTTCTGGACATTCTGGAGGTGATTTCGACCAAAACAGTGAAAATTAGAAAAAAGGGGCATTTTGGTAATTTTCCGCGTCGCGACGCCTAACGTGCGCCGAACAGTACTAACATGCGCCGGGTCCACAAATAAGAATCTAAGAAAATTTGACTTTGCTATCGTGCGTCGTGTCACGTGTCACCATCACAGCCGATCTGCTAACATGCGCCGTGCCACGT
This sequence comes from Zanthoxylum bungeanum, assembly GCA_019454045.1. NCBI lineage: Eukaryota > Viridiplantae > Streptophyta > Magnoliopsida > Sapindales > Rutaceae > Zanthoxylum > Zanthoxylum bungeanum. The sequence goes on along the minus strand of SKCR01054456.1, from coordinate 1,201 downwards.
GTCAGCATCCTACGGTGCCGACAATCGCCATCGCCATATGTCTCCACGTGTCACTCCACGTCATTGCCATATCATCGTCCACATCACCAGGTTGACCAAGTCAAACTGCCACGTCATCTCCACGTCATCATCAGCCAATCAGGAAGTGCCACATGTCGCAATTCTATGGTGCCGACAGTCAAATTGCCACTTGTCGCCACGTCAGCATCAATCATTGACTCTCTAATCCTTATCTGACACGTGGCGGATAAGAATTTAGCCGACCAATCAGAAGCCGCCACGTGTCATAATAATTGAGCCCCAACCACCTTGACACGTGTCACCTTATCACCTTATCCAGAATCTGTAACCGATGAACCAAAGCGTGCCACGTCGATAAAACTCACGTCGCGACGCGAGCTGGGCGTCATGACGCGCGACCCCTACTGACCCCTATAAATAGAGCGCGAAATTCTAGTTTCAGTGGTACCATTCTCTCTCACTTCTTTGATGTAAAGAGGGAGTTTCTCTCTCTACTTTCTTTTAGTTTTTAGTTTTTAGTTTTGTAAATAATTTTAATTACGTTTTGTAATAATAGTAATTTACTTTCTTACTTTTTATAGTTTTTACTATTCACCATGAGGAGGTAACTTCCCGAGCTAGGGTGAAAGGAAATTCTTTTACTGTTATTATTTAGATTAATCTCCCTTAAAAATAATATATTCACTATTTAAACTATTGACTATTTTAGATTGATATGGTAAATCTAAAATGAATTATACATAGGGATTTTAGGTTTCAGCCTTAGACTTAATAGCCCACAATCTTCCTTAAGGATATAACACTTTAATAGATTTCTTTACAGGATAGAAATATACCTGTCGGGCGGGGGTAGCCATAATTGGAACTTAAACTTAATGAATCCAGATAATTTGGTTGACAAAGACATATGGTTCAATTAGGTTAAACTGGGTATTTGCGTCTGACCATCGACATAGGCTTTTGCATAATTTCGTGTTCCAGGTTAGTAAACTGATTTATTACACAAACATAAAATAATCACTTCATCTTTTAAAAGATATTAGAAAGATTTACAACCCTAGATCTTTGTGTCTTTTGTTATTTTCCTTAGTATTTTCTTTTGTCTTTTTATTTATTTATTTAGCAAATCTACAATCAACCAAATCAATCTAGCAATCATTCTATTCTCCCTCAATTAGAT
>SKCR01054455.1:0-29678 GCA_019454045.1 Zanthoxylum bungeanum | reverse complement strand
TGTGTGCCAATGACAATCATATCGAAGTACGTGCAATGCATTTTTACTTACCTGGCTCGCCAGCTGCCCACATGTTTGCCTGCTGTGTTGAGTTGATGGTGCTAAGCCCCGACCTAGGGCGTCGCGGTTGCGTCTCTGTACCTAGAGTGCCGCAGTGATTATGCTAACCCTGTACCTAGGGTGTCGCAGTGACGTCTCCGTACCTAGAGAGCCCATATGTCTGAATGCTAACCTCGTACCTAGGGTGTCCGTAGTGACGTCTCCGTACCTAGAGAGCCACATATGTCTGAATGCTAACCCCGTACCTAGGGTGTCGCATGACGCCTCCGTACCTAGATAGCCACATATGTCTAATGCTAACCCCGTAACCTAGGGGTGTCGCAGTGACCCTCCGTCCTGAGAAGCCACAGAGTTGATCTGATTGTGCCGTACCTGGCGCGTTGAACCTCATACCCAAGGTGTCGCTAAAATTTCTCCATACTCGGAGTGCCGTACCTGGCAAAACTGATCTGAGATCTCCATACCCGAGAGTGTCGTACCTGGCTGAACTGATCTGATATCTCCATACCCGGAGTGCCGTACCTGGCTGGACTGATCTAATATCTCCATACCCGGAGTGTCGTACCTGGCTGAACTGATCTAATGTCTCCATACCCGGAAGTACCGTACCTGCAAAACTAATCTGATGTCTCCATACCCGGAGTGCCGTACCTGGCAAAACGACCTGATTTCTTAACCAATGTGGGCCTCGCCCCGAGAATGCCATACCCCGAATAACTGATATTGAACAATGTGGGCCTCACCCTCAGATTCCATACCCGCAATGCTGGTACTGATGCTAATGTCATGTTTCATTTTCTCTCACGAGATGATCTTTGATAGCTAGATATATTTTCGTCCTCAAGGGCGCTTCATGTTGAAAGCCAGAGAATCTTCAAAGTACTTGATATGCTCAACTCCGATAATCTGAATAGGTGATCTGAACTAGACTCCTAGTGTGTGTGTGCCAAGGCTCTTTCACAGCTTATTCTTAGGTTAGCCAACTTGATGATTTCACTCCAGAGAATCGGGTCAGTGGGTCTAACCAACCTGGATGTCTTGATCACATTATGTGCTTACTTCGGCATACTCAACATGATATGGTCTTTCGAACTTTGCTTTTGTCTCTTTTTTTCTTTTCATTCTTTTTCTTCTTTTTTCTTTCTTTTTCTTTTTCTTTTCTTGACACGCCTACCCTTTAAGGTAGCATTTCTCCTCATGGTGGTCCTAATACTCGCCCATGGGTAGCTTCACGCTTATCGGTTATAGGCCGTCTATTTTTTTTTTTTTTATGAGACTTTTTATTTCTGACCATATCATATATCGTAGCTCACGTAATCCAGAGTGGACATCCAAGCAAACGGTCATTCACCGATCCACCATCTTATCAACTAGTCATCTCATTAACCACTCAGGCTTCCACCGTTGAGATCCCGTCTTCGAGTGCCCACGAGTCTAATTGAGATCCATCTATTCAGAATACCAGCGGAGAACACTTCTCGCACTTATTGCTTCTAGGGCTTCTCCTTACAGCACTCAATGTCATCACCAGACATATATCTAATTACCAAAGACTTCTCTCTCACTCATTTTTTTTATTTTCTTTTTCACATACTTATTTCAAAGAATTTTTCCTTTCTGCCGCTGACAATGTGGGCCTCGCCCCCAGGATTCCTACCCGAAACTCAAATGGGTCTCAACCCTCAGATTCCTTCTCCATTCTAATACCAATGCAGGCATCGACCCAATGATTACTACCCGAACCCAATACAATGCTTTCAAGATTCCTGATTGGCTTACTCTCGTTGCTTTCTTCTACTTTCTTCCTTCTTCTAAACCTGTGAATCTGAAACAAAAGACAAAGCACATGAGACAAGATGCAAATTTGTTACGTGTATGCATGAATGAACTTCTTATCCCATTGGGTTAGGTCTTCTGCCGGTTCCTCAGGAAAAATACAGCTTCAACCTGTCCACATTGATCAGTTCGGTGAACTCGTTCCCTTCCAAGTCTGACAACCTTACTGCTCCATTCCCCATTACCTTCTGTACTATGTATGGTCCTTCCCAGTTTGGTCTGAACTTTCCTCTCGGATCTGTTGTCGACGGCCTCGACTGCTTAAGCACCAAGTCACCTTTCTTGATCTTGGTAGGACGTACCTTCTTATTGAATGCCCGGGCCAACCTCTTCTTATATATCTGCATGTGATGCAGGGACTTCATCCTCTTCTCATCCAGCAGTGCCAACTGTTGAAACCTCTGTGCGGCCCATTTTGATTCAGACAATTCTGCTTCTGCTAGTACCCGCATGGACTGAATCTCAACTTCCACTGGCAGTACTGCCTCCATCCCATAAACCAATGAATAAGGCGTGGCCCCTGTTGCAGTTCTCACAGAAGTCATGTATCCCCACAAAGCATACGGTAGTTTGTCTGCCTAATCCCTGCAGTTCTCTGTCATTTTTGCCAATATTGTCTTGATGGTCTTGTTGGCTGCCTCAACTGCTCCATTAGCCTGCGGCCTATATGGTGAAGACTTGTGATGACCTATCCCATATTTATGCAGCATCGCCTTGGTCTCTTTCTGAAACCGAACTCTGTTATCTGTAACCACATGGTGCGGCATACCATACCGACAGATGAGATTCGAGCTATGAATTTTGCCATCTCTTGGCCGTCACATTACGAATGATTCTGCTTCCACCCATTCGAGAATAATCAACTGCTACTACTATAAATCGATGCCCATTCGATGCATTTGGCCGAATTTCCCCAATCATGTCAATTCCCCAAGCGAGAAAAAGCCAGGGCTCTGATAGCCCGTGCAACTCTGTGTGAGGCAAATGATTCAAATTACATGTACCTGACAATCGTGACAGTGCTTCACCATCCTTGCCAGTCTGTCTCCATAGTTGACCAGTAAAAACCCTGTCTCACTATCTTGCGTGACAGATTCAGCCCGTTCATGTGCGGATCACATACCCCATGTACTTCTTCCATTACCATCTGACCTGCTGAGCCTCTTCTTTCTTCAAGCACTTCAACTGAATGCCATTTGCCTGTCTCTTGTACAGCTCCCCTTTCAGAATCACATACTGGGAAGCTAACTTCTGAATGGCCAGCCTGTCCTTTCTGCTTACCTCTTCTGGGATTCCCCCCGTTCCAGATACCTCTGAATGTCGTGATACCAAGGCTTCCGTCATCGACCTCCACTCTGATATCCTTCTGTCTCATATATCGGTCTGCTTGCCGTCGTCACACAAATGGTCTCATTACCAATTTCTCGGGATTTCCCAAGTTGCTGCAAGTGTGGCTAATGCATCTGCCATCTGATTCTCTTCTCGCGACAAGTGCTGAAACTTACAATTATGGAGGGTCTGTGCCAGGTTCCTGAGATAAAACAAATAAGGCTTCAACCGTTCTTCTTTCAACTCCCATTCTCCTTGCATCTGTCGGATCACCAACATTGAATCTCCATAAACTTCTACATTCTCAGCTCTCAAGGCTATCAATGCAGTCAACCCAAAAACACATGCTTCGTACTCAGCCATGTTGTTAGTCACTCCGAATGTCAACCTTTTGGCCATAGGTAGGGTTTCTCCTTCAGGGGTTACTATCACAATTCCGATTCTGGCTCCCTTACAGTTCACCACTCCATCAAAATATATCTTCCATCCCTGAATTGCTATTGCTTGGATCTCCTCATCTGGGAATTCAAACTTGTACTGATCCCCTTCGACTGGTTGCAATGCTAAGAATTCTGCCACGGCTCGCCCCTTGATGACCTTGGAGGTGAGGTATTCAATGTCAAACTTTGTCAACAATACCAACCATCTACCCAACTTCCCAACTAATGAAGGCACTGAATGCAGGTACTTCAGAGGATTCTCCTTTACCACCACCTGGATCTTGTAAGACTTTAAGTAGTGTCGTAGTTTTCTGGAAGCCCACACTACTGCTAAACAGATCTTCTCCACTTCCTGGTAGCGAGCCTCATACGGGAGCATTTTCTTACTCAAGTAATAAACTGCGTGTTCCACTCCTGTCTCATCTGCATGTACCACCATCGCCCCCAGTGCTTCTGGTTCTATGGCCAGATATAATGTCAAGGGTGTGCCCGGCCTCGGAGGTCTCAATACAAGAGGCTTCACCAAATATTCTCTGACTTTATCAAAGGCTGCTTGACACTGCCCATTCCACTTCACCGGTTGATCTTTCCTCAACAACTTGAAAATAGGCTCACATACCGATTTCAACTTAGCAATGAACCTGCTGATGTACTGGATTTTCCCCAGGAAGGCTCTGACTTCTTTCTCTGTCTTTGGTGATGGCATCTCAGTAATTGCCTTGATTTTCTCGGGGTCCACTTCTATTCCTCCTCTTCCAACTGTATGGCCAAGCAGCTTTCCTGATGCTACTCCGAATACACATTTCTTGGGATTCAACCGCAGATTATACTTATCCACTCTCTGAAGGAACTTTTCTAGTGCTTCAACGTGCCCGACCCTTGTCTCTGATTTCACCATCATATCATCTACATACACTTCAATCTCTTTGTGCATCAAATCATGGAACAATGTGGTGGCCATCCGCTGATAAGTGGCTCCCGCATTTTTAAGGCCAAACGGCATTACTCTGTAACAGTAAGTTCCCCACTCGGTGACAAAGGAAGTCTTATGTTTATCTTCTTCAGCCATAAGAACCTGATTATATCCTGAGAACCCATCTGCAAATGAATACATAGCAGATAAAGCCGCACTATCAACCAGTACATCTATATGTGGCAAATGGAAGTCATCATTCGGGCAAGCCTTATTAAGGTCTCTGTAGTCCACACACATCCTGACCTTCCCATCCTTCTTCGGCACCGGCACAATATTTGCCAACCATTCCAGATACTTTACTACTTCTAGGAACCCCACGTCTATCTGTTTCTTGACTTATTCTCTAACTTTCTCAGCCTATTCTGGTCTCATCCGTCGGAGTTTCTGCTTTACTGGTCTCATAATCGGATAAGTTGGAATTGCATGTTGAGCGATGCTTCTGTCTACCCCAGGCATGTCCTCATAGGACCAAGCAAATACTTTGGCATACTTGACTAGTACTTCTTCTAATTTCTCCCTTTCTTCGGAGGTAACCTCACTAGCAATCAAGATTTCCCTGGGACTCTCAGATGTTCCAAGGTTAAATGCAGTAGTTCGGGCTGAACTGATATCGAATATGCTTGATTCGTGCAGAGTAAACGAAAATGACTCGGGCAAGTAAGCAAAAGAAATGTCTTTATTACTGGATAAAGCAAAGTACATATGAACAAATCAGGAAGGTAAATGTCTTCGTCACCTACAGACATTTCCTCCTCTGCAGCTGGGTTTTTCTCAGGCTTTTTATCCTCTTCAAGAGTTAAGCCTTCCAGCAACATCAGTTCTTCTTCCCAATTTTCTTATTCTTTCTTTGCAGCTCCTTCCATCATCGGCTTCTTTCCCAACATGTCCTGGAAGATCTCAAACCCAGGCACCACAACTCCGTTGACTACTATCGGTTCAGGCTCACCTTGATATCCTGAAGCCTTCACAAAGCAATCTATCAATTTCAGGCCTTTCTTCTTGCTCTTCGGCTTTTCCTCATCCGACTTATACCTCAAACCTCTTCGAGTGGTATGTCCTCTGTAATCTGGAAATTTCGAACCTTCACCCGACTCGTACTTCATTTTTTCCATAATCCTAGCCACCCTAGGATCCACCCATTCCTCGAAGTTGCCGATACTCGGGCCGACACTTGGAACCTCGTAAAAGTTGTATTTCCAATGCGGCCACAGCGTTGTCCACTCTGCCCGAATGGTGACAATTTCCCCTCCGTATGGGAACTTGATCATCTATGAAGGGTGGAAGGCACGCCCTAAGCTTAAACCATGGCCTCCCAATAACAGAGCGAAGGTGGCCGGGATGTCCAGAACAGTGAATTCAACTTCGTCTTCAACTGAGCCCACTTTGACCGTAGCCACAAAAGTACCCTCAACTCCACGTTTTCTGTCATCATAAACTTTAATAGTCATGTTGGAGGGGTTCAAATCTGTTGCTTTCATACCCAGTCTTGCCATAATTTTCAGCGGGCACACATTGATGGCCGAGCCATCATCCACCATTACACAGGAAGTCATCTTACCCTTCACTTCAGCTCGAATAAATAAGGGTCTTTTATGATTTCTCCCTTCATCCGGGAGTTATTCTTCAGAAAAAGATATCTGCAAGGCTTCTTTCTGCACTGAACCAACAAACATCGCTGGGTTGGCGTCTTCTGGCACCACAATCTTGCTTAAGGCCTAGACCATGGCCTGCCTATGCTCCCGAGATGTGCATAACAACTCCTAGATGCTAACCTGAGCCCGGGTCTTTGTCAATTAATTCAATACTGTATCTCCCTCAGTATTTTCTGCATTTTCTACCACTTCTCTGCCATCAGTCAAAGCTTCCTTACCCTCTACTGTCACATCATTGTAAAAACGGCCACTGCGGGTCATTCCCCTCACTTCTTTCTCGTCACCACTAGAGAAATCTAGCCAAAAGTTCTTCCTCTGCTCGGTTTCATCTTCACTGTTGCTATCCCAGATTCCCAGGCAAAAGGCTTGTGGGGTGAAGGGATTCAAGGACCAGGTCTTCTGATAGGACAGAGTTGATCATGTAGGTGGGTGGAGGGACTGAGTGATAATTGGGTAGAGGGTTACGATAAGTGTTTGGCTGGTCTTTTTCCAGATCGGGGATTTTGCTGGAGTCAATTAAATCTTAGATTTCATGGCGGAGGCGGGCATAACTATCAGTGTCGTGACCGTGCTGTTGGTGAAAATGGCAGTAACGGCTCATGTTTAGATGTGGTGGGGGAGGATTCAGGAGTGGTTTAGGTTCCAAGGGTTTTAAGAGCCCCTGCTTTGTCAACTTCTCAAGCACTTTGGACAAGGGCCTGCCCAAATTGGAGAAACGCCGATTCTTAATGGCAGCGACCTCGGCAGTAACGGGTTTGGTTCCAGAGGGTCCTCCGACAGCTCTTTTGTTCAAATTATAGAATTTTCGGTTCTCGGCTTCCTCTTCCTCGATATCCATGACAATTTATCTCAACTGTCAAAAATCCATGATCATTGAAGCCATTCTCCTCAGCTTCCCATAAATAGAGGGCTTGGTGCCCTTGATGATCATTTTTATCTGGTCCTTCTCTGAGGGCCGAGTCTGCATTTTCAATAACTGACTCCTCCATCTGTCGACATACTCTTTAAAGTTCTCCTCCGACTTCTGCTTGATATTCTCCAGATCTCGGAGTGAAAGATCGATTTCCAAGTCAGTAACATATTGTTTCAGGAAGGCATCAGCTAACTCCCTCCAGTCTTCTTTCACCCTCTTCTCCAAACTGTGGTACCATACCACGGGAGCCCCCTCGAATGACATCCCAAACATCTTTTGGGCCTGACACTGTGATAGGCCTACTGAACTCATAATTGAAACATATTGACGGAGATGGACCATCGGATCCCCATTTCCATTGAATTTAGCAATATCCAACATTTTAAAGTTAGCCGGCAATTGTTCTTCAAAAGTCATTAACTCGTAGTCTAACAGATCTTCATCTTTACCCTTCATCTTGCGGGTAACTGTTTCCACCTGATCCATGAGTTTTTGTAATTCTGCTTGAGACCCAGCTATTTTTCTAGCGGCATATTCTGCCATATCATCATCAAACATTGGAATGTCATCATTAACCCTGTTCTGAGGCTCTTCACGCCTCTCATTTTCAGAACTACCCCCAGCACGGGGTACATCCACATTAGATAAGGCAGCAGTGAGAGTCTAGAGCTGTTCAGTCATATTGGCAATATTGGCTTCCATCTGATCCATTCGGGACCTTTCGTTGACAGATTCACTCATATTTATTACTGGTCTTTTGAAGAGTCTGCCTTCTTCCCTAACCTAATGGGAATCTATGATGGCTTTTAAACACAAGGGTTAGCATGATGCATGTATGCATGAGGTGCATAAGACGTGTGTGATATATATACAAATTGGCTTATTATTATTTCAAAGTATTCAATCATACTATTGCGTGGTGCAAACTTGTCCCAGTTGAAAAGGCCCAACAAGTTTACACTATGCGATGATATGACTAAACAACTTCAAATGATAAGAGACCCAAACACAAAATGGCTCATCGACATTTTAGAAGCTTTTGGCCTAATTGTCAAAGGACATGAACTTGTCCCTGTTTAAATGGCCCAACAAGTTTATGTCTCTTGAAAAAAAGTCCAACTGATTCCAAATGACAATGGTCCCAAATACAAGCATAAATAAACAATTTCTAAGGGTCACAAAACTAAGGTTCATGTGTAGATTTCAGGAGTGTAAACAAAGGCTCTCGCTGACGAAGGATTGTTCATAACTAGGACTCCCCACTCAAGGGTTCAAGCGACCAAGTGAACACACCTTTTTTATACCTTACGGTACGTGCCAACGAGTTATGGTGTGTGACTAACTGTCGAATGGACTTCCCATTGTAGATTCCCCAGAGGGAGGGTGGAGCGAGGCTCTTTTAAGTACCCAAGCCCCTTAGGCTCTTATCACTTGGTGTCAGGAATAAACAACGAGTCCTCCAAACTAGTCTGTCACAATGAGCTACAAGTAATGATTATCTAGGTGCCTTCACAGCTTTTCCTTATAGAAAGGTAGTGAATGAAGGAAGACACCAAATCTAGGTGCCTTCACAGCTTTTCCTTATAGAAAGGTAGTGAGTGAAGGAATACACCAAACCATTACCTAGCCTTAAAAATGCCTTTAATTAAACTCCTTAAACCCACAATAGACATGATTAATTAAAGCACAAATCACAAACATTACAAGACATTATTTCGGGGCCGATTCTCTATCCCTAGTGGAGTCGCCAGACTGTAAGACACAGAAACTGGGCGACGCAGGCTGTTCCAGGCTCGCGGCCCGGTTGGGAGTATGGAGTAGCCCGTAGGGGACTAAACCGGAGCAGTCTAATAACATAACTAAATTCCTAATACGAAGTTAAATACTAAGTCATGTTAAAAATAAAACAACATTCTAATAGCCTAATCATGCTCAAATACAAGTTTGTATGAAATGAAATATGTGAATCCTTCAAGTGGTACAGGGCATTGTATCCCGAGTGAAAACCATAATACCGTCCATTCGGATTCGGCTATGGAGTTTATGTCCGGGTTTCCATCCAATATACCACAAGAAGAACACATATTTCATTCATTCGAAATCACATCATATACTAAGTATAGTTCTAATGCGAGGAAAAGTAAGTTACATGCTTTTCTAAGTTACCAATTTACACAACTTAAATTAGATAACATGCTAATTAATTATTCATGCTAGATACCATAAAATACATTTTCTAAATCATTGTTTCATGTGAATAAATTCCAACAACATGTTAAACTAATTATTCATGCTAAACACATTTCCTAAGTCATTATTTCATGTGAATAAATTCCAACAACATGTTAAACTAATTATTCATGCTAAACACATTTCCTAAGTCATTATTTCATGTGAACAAATTCCAACAACATGCTAATCTAATTATTCATGCTAAACACATTTCCTAAGTCATTATTTCATGTGAACAAATTCCAACAACATGCTAATCTAATTATCCCTGCTAGATATCACAAAACACATCTCCTAAATCATTATTTCATGTGAATAAATTCAATAATATAAACCTCAGGTCTAACCTTTTGTGTCGTTTATTCGGAGGTGCGTTATACGGCCGTCGGAAGGGCTAAGACACCACGATTTCACCGGTTCGCTGGTTCGACGTTTTGCTCACTGTTTCGCTGTTTTGTCCGCTATTTCCACTTCATTTCGCTACGATTTAAGTCTCCACACTGAGCTTACTGGTTTGCAGTGAATTAGGGGCTGTTTTGGTGAATTTTGGGGGGTATTGGACTGCCATTTGGTCAGTTTCTCAAAGACTTTCAAGTCCAGTTTTTTATTCACTGTTTCTGTGATTTTGGCCACTGTTTGGAGTGCAATGAGCTGGTGTTTTAGGCGTGATCAATGAGGGTGATTTAGGCAGTTTGTGCACTGGTTTGGGGGCTGAAATGAGGGTGGTTTAGGAGTTGGTTTCAGGGGTTAAATGAAGCAGTTTTGCTTGAGGAATATGAGCAGTTTGGGCGTGTATATGGAGGCTAAACTGGATGCTTTGGGCGTGAGCTTTGGAGGCAGTGAGGGGCGTCAAGGGAGGCCTTGTGTGTGAAGAGCTGAATGAGGCAGTGAGGGGCGTGACTAAGGGGCTGAATGGAAGCAAATGGCGTGACTTGTGAGGACTAGGGGGCTGAGCTGGATGCTTTGGCGTGAACAATAGGAAGTGGTGTGTGTGTGAACAAGGGCAGTGAAGGATGAAGGGCTGGGCGTGACTTGTGATTTGCTTGAAGTGTAGGCAGTGAAGGAGGGCTTGGGCGTGACTTGAAGAGAGAGCAATGGGCTGTTTTGGATCTTCAAAATGCTTAAGTATTTGGTTAATGTGTGCTAGGTGTTTCAAGGCAGAAAATGAGAGTTTATATAGGCAAATAAAGTGAGTATTAATTAGGTAGGCCAAGGGCAATTAATTTGATACCAAACTTTGTTGAAAGGTAATGTATAATTATGGTATTTTGTTGACAATACACAAAGGTGGTTTGAAAATGAACAAAAGGAGGTGGGATGGTGATGGGCGTGGGCTACATGCTTAAATGGTGTGGGGTTGGTTCATTTAATGTCTTGGAAAATTGGTGTCAAGGTGAAAGTTAAGTCAATGGTGTAAAACAAGCTTGGTAAGAAAGGTAAATCATGTTTGAATAGTGCATGGAGGGGTGAATATGATGTCATGGGCGTGGGCTTCTTGGATGGTGGGCTTGGTGTTTGATTTGTTTTGATTTCATGGGCTTTGGATGTGGGTTTAGGTGTTTAGGTGGGCTTAGAGTGGTTTGCGGTGATTTCGGGCCGAAGACATGCCTCGAAACGAAGATTCAACAAGCGAACTCCGAGCGAACTCAACGAAATAAAACCAATGATATGTCAACTCTTGACTTCTCATTTCCGACGACCGTTTTCCGCTACTTCCACGACTTAAAGGTAGTGCCTCCTTACGAGACTCCTCATCGGGTTTGGTATGCAAAAATGCAATGCCTACGGGTACAATCAGATTTCCATCACCCCAGAAGATCAGGAGAATACCACTTTTACATGTCCGTATGGTACTTTTACTTTCCGCAGAATGCCATTTGGACTATGTAATGCTCATACTATATTTCAACATTGCATGATGGCCATCTTCTCAAACATGCTGGAACAAAGTATGGAGGTTTTCATGGATGATTTTTCTGTGTTTGGAGATTCTTTCGATCATTGCTTGCAAAATCTGGAAAAGGTGTTACAAAGATGCGAAGATACCAACCTGGTACTCAACTGTGAGAAATGCCACTTCATGGTGCAGGAAGGCATTGTCCTGGGATATCGGATCTCACAAAAGGGAATCGAGGTAGACAAAGCAAAGATTGAAATAATTGAAAAACTACCTCCACCTACACCAGTTAAAAGGATTCAGATTTTTCTCGGATATGCATACTATTACATGAGATTTATCAAAGACTTCTCCAAGATTGCTAAACCTCTGTGCAATCTGCTAGAGAAAGACGTGCCTTTCAACTTCACCAAAGAATGCCACGAAGCTTTTGAAATCTTGAAACAGAAGCTGGTCTCTGCCCCTATCATAGTAGCATCAGACTGGACTCTTCCATTTGAGGCGATGTGCGATGCTAGTGATTTTGCTATAGGTACAGTTTTGGGACAACCTAAAACAAAAATTTTCCATACCATTTACTACTATAACATAACTCTGAATGAAGCTCAAATCAACTATACAACCACTGAAAATGAGTTGCTTGCAGTTGTGTTTACTTTTGATAAATTCTGCTCTTATCTGTTGGGTCCCAAAGTGGTGGTCTACACAGATCATTCAACAATCAAATATCTGATCACAAAGAAAGATGAAAAACCTAGATTGATCCGTTGGGTGCTTCTGCTGCAAGAATTTGATGTAAATATACGAGACAGGAAATGGATAGAAAATCAAGTGGCAGATCACTTATCGAGGCTCGAGAATGGAGAAACAACTGGCAATGAACTGACAATCAAAAAAACTTTTCCAGATAAATAGTTATTTGCCATGAAATAATAGGATATCCCTTGGTATGTTGACTATGTAGATTACATAGTATCGGGAAAATGGATGTTGGAATGGACATATCAACAACGAAAGAAGTTCTTCAAAGAAGTCAAACATTATGTTTGGGATGAGCCGTACTTGTTCAAATGATGTTCTTGTTCAAACGTTGTGCTGATCAATTACTGAGACGTTGTGTTCCACATGAGGAGGTTAATAATGTCTTGCAGTATTGTCATTGATCACCATATGGCAGACACTTCAGCGGAAATAAAACTGCAGCCAAAGTCCTACAATCAGGTTTGTTCTGGCCGACTCTATTTAAATATGCTCACTTATTTTCTCTTCAATGTGACATGTGCCAGAGAACGGGAAATATATCGAGGAGAAATGAAGGACCTCTACAAAATATTCTGGAAGTGGAGATATTTGATGTATGGGAAATTGATTTTATGAGACCCTTTATTCCATCATTCGGAAACCTGTACATACTAGTTGCAGTAGACTACGTCTCCAAATGGGTTGAAGCAATAGCACTGTCATCAAATGATTCAAAAATGGTGATAAAATTCCTTAAAATAATATTTTCACTCACTTCGGAACACCTCGAGCAATTATCAATGATGGTGGCACACATTTCTACAACAGATACTTTGATACACTCCTATCCAAATACGGAGTTACGGATAAAGTTTCCACCACCTACCATCCATAGTCAAATGAACAGGTTGAAGTTTCAAACAGAGAGACCAAAAGAATCTTGGAGAGAACCGTTGGATCAACAAGGAGGGACCGGTCTACAAAACTAGATGACGCATTATGCGCCTACCGGACAACTTACAAAATACCTATTGGTATGTCCCTATATCGAATGGTGTTTGGGAAAGCGTGCCATCTGCCAGTGGAGCTTAAACATAAAGCGTATTGGGCACTCAAGAAGTTAAATCTTGATCCACAAGCAGCAGGAGAGAAACGGCTCCACCAACTTAACGAATTGGACGAATTTCGCCTATAGGCTTATGAGAATGCCAACTTATACAAAGAAAAGACCAAGAAATGGCATGATCGAAAAATAGTGTGCATACAACTAGAACCAAGGCAACATGTGTTGTTATATAATTCAAGGTTGAAACTTTTCCCTGGAAATCTGAAATCAAGATGGTCAGGTCCATTTATGATCACTTAGGGTTTTACCATATGGACCTGTTGAGTTACTTGATCCCAACACCAACGATACATTCAAAGTTAACAGCCAGCGTGTCAAGCACTACTGGGGAGAATCATTTGAGCAACAAAAATAAAATGTCACACTTTCAGATCCAGCTTAACGTTTGGGCAGTCATGTCTAGCTGACGACGTTAAACTTAGCGCTAGCATGGAGGCAACCCATGCAATTTGTGTATATATTGTGCTTTGGTGTGTTTTATTTTTTTGTGTTTAATTTTGTTGGTAAAGTCACATTTCAGAATGGAAGACGTTCTCACAAATCTACACAAGCAATTTCCTTATCTCCCTCAAAACTCTCTGATGAAAGTCTACAAAGCTCGCTTAAAACAAATGAGACTTTTGATGATCAAAGGTATTCCTAATGACATTCGTTGGATTATTGAAGCACGGGTCTGATTGGCAGGTGAGTCTTCTGATTCTTTTATTTCATATTTGTCTGGTTTAGGAAGAAGCACTTTTGCTAAAAAAAAATAGCTAAAAAAATTGGTGTTTTCTATAAATGTGAACGCATAATATGTAATACTTGTTGTCGTTTTTTAGGAATGGTGTCTGATAACCGTGAAGATAAAATTAAATTCATTAGGGATGGCTTGAGTAAGGAGTCTTTGGATGATATATCATTGACTCTTGAGACACATTCCAGTGGATATGTGCATCACACAATTCACATGTTATATACACAATTTCGAAAAGAAAGACAACATTTAAGTCTCGGGAATCTGACTTTAAAAGACCCTATTTGCCAATTTATAAGAAAATTAGATGGGAAGCTTGTCCCTGATGCATAGATGTCATTCAAGCCGTTACTTCCTATATATATTATTAAATATTTGTATTTATCTAATAATTGTGATTTGTTCTGTTATTTTCTTTTATTTTCTCCGACAGGATCCAGATTTTTTTACTCTCACGATATATTTTACTATTTAGCTAATAATTTTCATTTGGCAGGTACTTGTGCTATTATTACTCACCCTTTTTCAGGTTCTATAAATTCAACTCATTATTGCACTCTTGAAGGCATCCAAACTTAAAAATAAATGCATAAAAAAATGGAAGCAACTTCAAGAAGATGAGTTGTAAATATCTGTGTGTTTTGCGGTACTAGTGTTGGTTCTAAGCCAGAGTTCGTTGAGGCAGCACATGAATTGGGTAGAGTCATAGCTGAAAGGAATATGCACTTAGTATACGGTGGTGGCAATCTTGGACTAATGGGGATCGTTTCAAGAGCTGTACAGGAAGAATGTAGTCAAGTTCTGGGAATCGTCCCAAAAACCTTTGGCAGAGGCGAATCTTATATGACCGTCAAATAGAGAGGAACTTATTGTGCCACGTATGTTCGATCGACTAGTGGAAATGATTAACCGTGCTGATGATTTTATTGCTTTGCCAGGTGGCTTGGGTACAATGGAGGAAATTTTTACAGTACTATATTGGGCGAACTTGAACATACACTAGAAAACGATTGGACTGATTAACGCTGATGGATTTTATGATTTTCTTTGTGTGTTTCTTGATGATGCCCGGAGAAATGGGTTCGTGTCGAAGCCTATAAAAGATATCCTCTTCACTGCTAGAACTGCCAATGATTTAATTGACCAACTTTTAGCCTTTGAACCACAAATTGACCCTATCCTTTCCAAGATAAACTGGTCCGATAATGATCGTGGTAAAAAGCGTCGGATAAATATGGACTTAACCTTTAATTTTCATTTTAGATGTAGAATTTCAGCTAAACAGGTACTGTTTTCTAAACTCTTCTTCTATTTTTTAGACATTGGGGACAATATCTCATTTAGGTTTGGGGAGGGGAATAGTTGACTAGTATCTTATTTTTATTGTGTTGTTTTATTTGATTTTTAGTCAAAAATTTTCCAAAAAACTCAAAAAAAAAAATTAGAAAAAAAAAAGAAATATTTTGTGTTTTTGTGTTTTTAACTTGACTAATCAGGTGAAATTGGTATGAGATAGCTGTGTAAGGAATTTCCACTCATGAGACGTATCTCAACCTATTTCGTAACAAGTTAATCTTTGTTTATTTCCTTTTAAATTATTTAATTTGTGAATTCTCCATAATACTAACTAAAATGGATCTTCATATGCTGAGTTGACAGGTATTATCAACATGCATGGTAACATACGGCTATGAGTTATAATTGAAAAGTTTGTAATATTCAGTGCTCTAGTTTACTTGGAGGAAGCATCTAAAAAAGCGATGGAATAAAAAAAAAAACGTCTGAGATCCGAGTAATTAAGTCCGTATGAGTGTTTTAACACCTAGTGCCCTAAAACCAACTGCTTTGGGAGTCACTGACCTAAAGCTCGCTACATGGATGAAAGATGTTATAAAAAATATATATATCTGAAATCCGAGTAATAAAGTCCTTAAGGGTGTCTTAACACTTAGTGCCTAAAGCCAACTGGTTTGGGAGTCACTAACTCAAAGCTCGCTACATGGATGAAAGATATTGTATATAAAAAAAATCAGAAAAATATTCCATTGCTAAAAAAGGTGTGAATTCTGATATAACTTTATGACAAAAATATTACTTTTTTTTCAACTACACTTATGAATATTGTGGGCACAATGAGCTGATTAATACTTTGTTGGTTGTCTATATGAAGAATGGTAAAAATAATCGGAGAATTTACTTATTGGGTAATTTAGAATGAAAGAAAACAACTTCTAACTTGGATAAGGAATTTCACCTGTTAGTCACTAACTTGTTTATTCTATTTTCTCTTGTCTTTTTGCTTTTGTGTGCATTAGATTGACGTTTGTGGGTATCGTCACTGTAAGCCCTCACGAGACTACAACTCGTCCACTAGGGACACCTATAGGTTAAAAGGCTTGTTGCATATGCTAAATGCAACCGTGATCTCTACGAAAGTGGCTTAGTTTAATTTTATTTTAAAGTTATTTATTGCATTTTATTTTGTTGTTTTGCTCAAGGACTAGCAAAATGTTAAGTTTGGGGGTGTGATAAGCGGTAAATATATCAATATTTATCGTCCCTTTGACTTAATATGTTGTATAGTTTCTTGAGATTTGTGAATATTTTGATGTGTTTTGTGTTATTTTGTAGATAATAAAATAACTGGACTCTCTGGAAGCAATTCGGGACTAAAACATCAAAAAACGGATAAAAATGGCAAAAATGTAAATTTCCTGCTAAAATGCGTCGTTTGCTAAAATGCACCGAATGCTAACGTTCGCCGGACTCGTGTCATCATCCCATATTGCCGACATTTACTGTGCATGCGTCGCGACGTGGAACCAATAATTCAGCTGCCACGTGTCACGATCTTGTTAAATCATCAGAGCGTCACGACGCGGAACCAATAATTCAGCTGCCACGGGGCAGGATTTTCACTATAAATAGAGGCTGAAATCAGAAAGAAAATCCATACCTTCTTATGGGGAATTTCTTAACAATACTAAGAAGATTGTATTTTGGTTGTTTATTTACAGCTTTATGTATTTAATTTTATTTATTTTACGCAATAGTACTTTTTTTTTTTTTTTACTTTTCAGTCTTTATTTTACTTTTCAGTATGAGGAGGTAACTCCCCCTTTCTGGGGTTAAAGGTAAAGCTTTTATTACTAATATTTAGATTATTCTCCCTTAATTATAATATATCAACTATTTAAAACCTGATTTAATGGGATACCGCCTTTATGGTCGGTTGGACTTAATAAAATTGGACAATTTGATTGGTCGAGTGTTAAAGTCAGAGTTCTCTCATTTAATGAGAGATATTAATTGTCCAAATTTGATTGATGTAGCACGAAGTGGAGCACAATTGATAAGACAGAAGATTTGGAGTCTAAAATATTATCAACAATAAACTCATGCTCCCTTCAAAGCTATACCACATCAAACATTTACAAATAATATTTTCAAAATGAAACGAAGTTATAAATTATGAACCAGTATATGCCAAAAAGTGTAAACTCAAATTTTGACTTGATTAAAAAATAATCTATTTTAAACATGAATCAATATATACCAATTTGGACTAAAAATAATTCTAGTTATGATCACTATGGCAAATAAAAATATATCTTCAATTTAGAACCAAGTGATTATTAAAACTTGGCACATAATTGATTTTAGGACTTCTTGATATTCATTTCAAAAATTATTAACTTATTTTTGAAATGTTTGAATGCCAACATACATATACATATACATGTGTGTGTATGATGTAAATATCATCAAAATCAATATACATGACACACATAACATAAAAAACAATATTCATTTAATCAATTTAAGCACATATATACTCACAAAGTTGCAAAATTTTCTAATTTCCATACATTTGAGTGATCCAATAATCTTCTTTTGTCATCGAATTTATATCCCTACACAAATCATATCAAGAAATGGTATTTGGTACCCAAATTTTTTGATTCCATTTTGGTTAAATTTGATTCTTTTAGAACCCACATTTTCTTAGCAATAGACACATTTCTTATAGGACAAATAAAACTCTTATGACCCAAACAAAAATAATAATTACATGTTGTAATATGATGGTCATTGCATGAAATAGTCTTCACAAAATGAGTTTTCAAAAACTCATGTTTGTTAGAAGATAATTTTTTTCCTATTTGAAACATTTAAATCATTCCATTAACCTAATTGTTCTTAATCCTAACGATATCTCTCTCTAAGCAACTCATCCATATTATTTGAAACATTTAAAACCATGCCATTAAGCTCATTGTTCTTAATCCTAAAGACATCTATCTCTCTAAGCAAATAATCCATATTATGCATTTGAGAGCAACGAGGCATATCATCATAGGAAACGACATCATGTATGGAAATATGAGCATTATCATGTAAATCAATATTTTTATTTTCAATGCATCATTTTCATTTTCAAGAATGTCTTTTTGATTATTCTTTATTTTAATAATCTCTACTTCATGTTTAAAATCATCAATTTCATTAATAATACAAGTAAGTTTCTTCCAAATTGAGGCATTTTTAGATATAATCTTTTACAATTCAATATACAATTCTTGAAATATATCATATAATTCATCAAAAGTGAATTTATATTGTTTACTTCACATTTCTCGTCGGATGATTCTTCTTCAATGGCCTTACGTGTAAGATTTGGAATTTCTATTGCCTTTTCGCCATTTGATAAGTCTTCAATGCTTTCATCATCCCAAGTGGTATGTGTGTGAAGTTTTGGATCATCTGTTGAAAATGGTGATCGAGCACCATTCACTTTTTGTATGAATATTTGATATTTATGCAATATAATATTTATTTTATCATGGTTATTTATTTATTTATATGGTAAAACTCTTACTTTTATTCATATATTGTAAATCTAATAATTAAATTACTCTAAGAGTTAGAGATTTCGAGTTACACTCGGAACCTTATATGAATTTAGTAAAGACCCGAGAGTTACAACATATGGTGATATAGTTGCAAGAGTTACAAATGGTGTTGAGAAGTATCACGCATTCTCTCAAATATAAATTATTCCTAATCTAGATATATTGACATGGGTCGGTCATTATATTGGTAAGACTAGTGCATTGTCTATCTATGTAATGGACATATGGTTTGTCTCAACAGATTGTGAGCTTACAGAAGTTCGTATAGAAATGCAGATATTCATTAGTTGAATGAGTATTGAACAAAACTCATAAAAGATAACTAATAGATATTATTGATGGTGTTTTCAGGCACTATGACATTTAAGGCAGCATGACGAGGCAGAAGGTAATTCCTGACGGGTGAGAAGTCGTCAAGCCGACCCGACCCACACATGTAAAGACCGACCACTTTGGTTCGGATGACCGAGCACTATAAGGCGGCAGAAACACTCTCAACATAAAAATTGCCATGACCGACCTCATGAAGACCGACCAGATGGAGAGACGTTTTCAAAGTGACGACACCCTATTCTTGCGGATAAATAAACGAGTTATCCTACTTTCACAAGGAAATGAAGTCAGAATCCGAAAAGGAATAAGAAAAGAGAAGGAAAATTAGACTAGGAATCCTTGCAAGGAAAGAAGACTAAAGCTCGACTAGGATTTCTTATGCAATAGGAAGTCTGATTTCTGTGTTATTATAAATAGGAGGGCATAGTATGGTGAAAAATTATCATAAAAAAATTAGTGATCAGAATCATCAAGCTCTGATTTGTAAGAACAAAGAAGAGACCTGAGAAGCATATTTGAGTAATAAAAGTGCCATCCTGTTCTTGTCCGTGGACGCAGGTCGGATCCAAACCCACCGAACCACGTTAATTCCCTTGTTGATTGGTGTGTTTTTCTGTCTCTCGCTAAATTGCTTTTGGTCCCCATAACCAACAAATTCACTATTGAAGGAGGATTACCTCGGAGGTGATATTCCCATATTACCCTGAGACCAAAATCAATCGTCAACAGTTGCGCCGTCTGTGGGGAGACCTACAAAAGCAACTCGCGTAGTAAACAAATGGCGGAAGGCGGAAACCAACAGTCATCAGGGAGCTCGGCTGCAGATTGGATGGGAAAGATCGAGGAAAACCTTAGGAAAGAAAGGGAAGAAAACCAAACTCTGCTGAAAAGCCATAGTAGACCGGTTAGAAAAGATGGAGGGAGCACACGACAAAAAATTTGGAGGCCGGACTAGCGACAAAGGACCTGAAATAGCGGAAGGAAAGAGAATTGTCGATGTAAGTGAGGACGACAGACCCCGGAGGAGGGATCCCTACATGGTAAGATCCGTGGTGGTGCAAAGAGATTCCCAGACCGAGGACACATGGGAGGAGGAAGATGACAAATCATCACCAGACTCCTCCTACGAGGCCCTCACAGTACTCGGAGAAGAGGGAAGAACATACCGAAAAAGTGCGAGAAGACACCGACCCTGAGAAGCGCCACTCCCGAGATAGCAGAAAGAAAAGAAACCACATGGGCCGCATGGAATCAAGACAGCAGCATGAAATCTTGGCTGCGGGAGGAGCTGGTCAGATGGGGAGTATACCCCAATACAAACAGGGGGATGTCCAGGACGGCAAATATGAGTCCCCCTCCACGAAGAAATAAAATCGGAGAAATTCCCAAAAGATTCAGCATGCCAACCATGACACCATACAAGGGCTATACTGATGAGTGGTATTTATATAACTTATTCCCACTCATTTAACCTAATGTTTTGTATTGTTTCTCGAGATTTATGAACGTTTTGATGTGTTTTGTTGTTATTTTACAGATAAATAAAGTTTGGACAGCACTGGAGGCAATTTGGGACAAAACCGGACAAAAATGCACCAACTGGGATATTTATGTCTTCTCCGCGTCGCGCCGCTCAAAGCTTTGGCGTCGCGACGCCCAGCGTGCGCCGGTTCTGCTAAAATGCGCCATGGTCAATGGGTCAACAATCTGAAAAGTTGACTTTGCTAAAATGCGCCGCTGCCACGTGTCACCATCACAGAAGACGTGCTAACGTGCGCCTGCCACGTGTCATCATCCTACGGCGCCGACAATCATCATCTACGCTATTGTGCGCCTTGCCACGTGTCGACATCTCAACAATTTTCTAAAGTGCGCCCATGCCACGTGTCAAGATCAGACGTTGCCGACAATCTCACATCATGATGACGTAAGCGCTGACGTCATGAACAGTGCCACGTCATCGGATAAGGATCTGATCTCTTAGCCGCCTTGCCACGTGTCAAGCCGTTATTGAGCCACGTTGAACTGTAGCTCGCGTCGCGACGCTAAAGGCTTCAGCGTCGCAACGCCCAACCGCCATCCGCGCCTATAAATAGAGTGCGATGGTTCAGTTTTTTGTGTACCATTTCCTCCCCAAATCCTATGTAATTAGGGAGTTTCTCTCTCTCTAAGTTCTTTTTAATAAGTTTGTAATTTTTTAATTACTTTCTGTAAAAATAATAATTTACTTTCTTTATTTTACAGTTTTTACTACTCATTAGAGGAGGTAACTTCCCTCTGTTAAGGTAAAAGGTAATTCTTTTACTATTACTTCTTAGATTATTCTCCCATAATTATAATATATTCAAGTTTTAAAATGACTTAATCAGGATACCGCCAGATTGGTCGGTGGGTAATAAAATCATATTCCGCCTTTATGGCTGGTTTATTTTAAATTCCGCCTTTATGGCTGTTTATTTTAAGTTCCGCCTTTATGGCTGGTTTATTTCATTCCGCCTATATGGCTGGTTTATTTTAAAATGATTCCGCCTTTATGGCTGGTTGTTTTTAAACTAATTAAATCAAAATACCGCCTATATGGCTGGATGAAAATGTTTGCAAAGCTTATATTAATTATGGGAGAAATCTAATTGGTATATAGTAGAAGTAATTCCTTTTTACCTTAACAATTTTATTTTAATTCATTTTCAGCATTTATTTTACTGCATTTACTTTATGCAATTACTTTTAAGTCTTTTAAGTTTTTAGCCCTAATATGTGTCGTACTAAGTTAGTTATCTAGGGTTGTGATGAATTTCAATTAAACCGGTTTATAAGGTTAGATTATAGTTTGGGTAATTTAAAGATTTATTTATTGAGTCTTAATCTTAATGCTCTTTAATTAACTGGCCATTAATTAAATTGATTAGGTAAACTTAAAATGAACTAGACATAGGGATTTTAAGTTTAAGACCTTAGACTCAATAGCCCACGATCTTCCTTAAGGATAGATAACCCTTTTAATAGATTTCCTTACAGGATAGGAATATACCTGTTGGGCGGGGGTAGCCATAATTGGAACTTGAACTTAATGAATCTAGGTAATGTGGTTGAATAGACATATGGTTCAATTGGATTATACTAGGTAATTTGTATTGACCATCGGAAGAGGCTTTTACATAAGTTAGTTTCCAGGTTAATAAATTGATATATTACCCAAATAGATAACTACTTCATCTTTTAAATAATATTGAAATAAATCACAACCCTGGATAGTTTTTAATATTGAATTTCTTTAAAATCTACTTTTAAGCAATTTTAGTTATTTGTCTTTAATTTAGAATCGTCGCCATTCCAAATCAATCAAACAACTTTTTAGATACTGGTAATCATTTGGCCAATAAATTGATAACAAAAAGGTTTTAAGTCCTCGTGGGATCGATACTTTTTATACTACTTGACGATACGTACGCTTGCGTTATACGTGTGTGTTTACGCCGGTCAAGTTTTTTGGCGCCGTTGCCGGGGACTTAGTTATCTTTTATTATTAGTTTACGGGTTAGATTTGTTACTTGTATCTAATTTTTCTTTTTACTTATTATTTTTGTTTTTTGTATTTCGGTTCTCAGACACTTCATGAGACGAACCAGAAGCTTTGAATTCCGACCGCTTGACCCAGAAATTGAAAGAACTATCAGACAGTTGAGAAGGGAAAGGCGAGAAGGCCAAGAAGCTTTAGTCAACATGGAACCTGAACCTTTGAGGTTGCACCACCAATTCCCATTCGAGACAGAACCATTCCGGTGGTAGATGGCCTTATTTCATGTATTGTACTTCCTCCTTTACCAGCAAATGCAGGTGACATCAAAACTTGCATTCAATGATTCAGCAAACAGTTCAGTTTGGGGGAAATGCAACTGAAGATCCTAATGCCCACATCAGCACTTCCTGGAAGTCTGCGGCACGTTCAATTACAACCGAGGAGCTGAAGAAGCTATGAGGTTGAGAGTTTTCCCATATTCCCTGAAAGACAGAGCAAAAGCATGGCTACATTCACTACCAGCAGGATCAATCACAACCTGGAACACTCTTGCTACAAAATTCCTTGCAAAATACTTTCCACCAGCCAGAACTGCAAAGTTGAGGAATGACATCACATCCTTTGTGCAGCAAGATTCAGAATCCTTGTACGAAGCTTGGGAGAGATACAAAGATTTGCTCCGGAAAATGTCCTCACCATGAGATTCCAAAATGGCTTCAAGTCCAAACTTTCTACAATGGACTTTCTGGACTGATGAGAACACAATCGATGCTGCTGCTTGAGGAGCTTTAATGGCAAAAGGAGAAGATCAAGCCTGGGACCTAATTGAAGAAATGGCCAACAACACTCCTTGTGGCCAACAGAAAGAAGTCTGATTCAAAGAATTGCAGGAATATATGAAGTTGGAGCTAATACAGCAGTCAACACCAAGCTGGACCAGATATGTAAATTTATGGAGACTCTCAACACTCAAAGCACCACTGGATCCACAAGTTCACCATATGGAGGAGCACCAGACCACCCCAACTTGAAGAAACGGTGAATTATGTCAACAATTTCAACAAACAGGGGAACAATCCATATTCCAACACCTACAACCCAGGGTGGGAAATCATCCTAATTTTTCATGGAGCACAATTCAGGGCAGAAAAACTATCCACCACCTGGATTCCAGCAACAGAATAAGGCCAGGAGCAAACAATTGAACCAGTGATGGCAGACATGCTAGCTCAATTAAAGAGATATGAAGCCATGATTCAGAGCCAATCAGCTTCCATCAAAGCACTGGAGAATCAAATCGGACAACTGGCCAACGCTCAGAGTTACAGACTACCAGACAATCTTCCCAGCAACACATAATTAAATCCAAGGAACCGAGGGAAGGAGCAATGTCAAGCCATTACCTTAAAGAGCGGTACTGAGATCAACAAAGATGTTGGAGTCCAGATATCTCAAGAAGAAGTTCCAAAAGAAACCGAGAAACAGATGGAGGAAAAAGAAGCAAAAGAAAAAGAAGCAAAGGAAAAAGTACCAGAACAGATCGCTCCACCACCACCTTTTCCTCAGCGTCTTCAGAAAAGCAAATGGACAAACAGTTTGCTCGTTTCTTGGACATTTTCAAAAAGCTGCACATTAACATACCATTTGCAGAAGCCTTGGAACAAATGCCCAGTTATGTCAAATTCATGAAAGACATTCTTTCACGAAAACGGAGATTGGGAGATTACGAAACAGTAGCTTTGACAGAAGAATGCAGCGCCATCATTCAGAGGAAACTTCCCCCGAAATTGAAAGATCCTGGCAGTTTCACAGTTCCTTGCACCATTGGAGAACATTACATTGGTAAGGCTTTTATGTGATTTAGGTGCCAGTGTTAATTTAATGCCTTTTTCTATTTACAGGAAATTGCAAATTGGAGAAGCAATGCCTACCTCAGTATCTTTGCAACTTGCTGATCGAACACTCGCATTTCCGAGAGGAGTCATGGAAAATGTGCTGGTTAAAGTTGACAAACTCATCCTTCCAGCTGACTTCATCATCCTTGACATGGAGAAGACAAAGAAGTACCTATCATTCTTGGGAGACCATTTTTGGCTACAGGTAAAACTGTAATTGATGTACAAAAAGGAGAACAAACAATGAAAGTGCAGGACCAAGAAGTGACCTTTAATGTTTTCCAAGCGATGAAATTTCCAAGCGATGAAAAGAAGAAGAAGAATGCTTCAGAATTGATGTTGTTGATAAAATTGTTCAGAATACTGAGTCAAATCCACAGACACACTTGAAGCCTGCATCACAATAGACTGACAGCGAGCTAGATGCTGAAATCTTGGAATATATCAACTTCCTGACAAACCATTCTGATTCAAAGTAACAACACCAGTTGAAAGCTTGGAACTGCCAAAGAAAGATCGAATCAAACCTTCGATTGAAGAACCACCACAGCTGGAACTAAAGTTACTTCCGAGCCATCTCAGGTATGCATTTCTTGGAAACTTCTGAATTACCTGTTATTATTTCTTCTTCACTAACATTGGAGCAGAGAGAAGAAAAACTACTGAGAGTGTTACGAGAGCAAAAAGAGCCATTGGCTGGACTATAGCAGACATTCGAGGCATTAGTCCATCATTTTGCATGCACAAGATCTTATGAATGATGAATACAAACCCACAGTGGAGCATCAACGGAGACTCAATCCAATCATGAAGGAAGTCGTGAAGAAAGAGAATCATCAAATGGTTGGATGCTGGCATCATTTACCCCATCTCAGACAGCACTTGGGTAAGTCCTAGTGCAGTGTGTACCAAAGAAAGGAGGAATTACTGTTGTCACCAATGAAAAGAACGAGTTGGTTCCAACAAGAACGGTGACTGGATGGAGAGTATGTATGGATTACAGGAAGCTAACAAAGCCACGAGAAAGGACCATTTTCCGCTGCCATTCATTGACCAGATGTTAGATAGACTGGCAGGACATGAGTTCTATTGCTTTCTTGACGGATATTCAGGGTACAATCAGATTGCCATTGCACCAGAAGACCAGGAGAGAAAAAAACTTTTACATGTCCCTATGGTACTTTTCTTTCCGCAGGATGCCATTTGGATTATGTAATGCCCCTGCCACTTTTCAGCGTTGCATGATGGCCATCTTCTCAGATATGCTGGAGCAGAGTATGGAGGTTTTTATGGATGATTTTTCTGTGTTTGGAGATTCTTTTGACCATTGTTTGAAAAATTTGGAACAGGTATTACAAAGGTGCGAAGATACAAACCTGGTACTCAATTGGGATAAATGCCATTTCATGGTACAGGAAGGCATTGTTCTTGGACACCGGATTTCACAAAAGGGAATCGAGGTAGACAAAGCAAAGATAGAGACAATTGAGAAACTACCTCCACCAACATCTGTAAAAGGGATTCGGAGTTTTCTTGGACATGCAGGTTTTTACAGGAGATTTATCAAAGACTTTTCCAAGATTGCCAAACCTCTTTGCAATCTTCTGGAAAAGGATGTGCCTTTCAACTTCACCAAAGAATGCCAGGAAGCTTTCGAGATCTTAAAACAGAAGCTGATTTCTGCCCCCATCATTGTAGCACCAGATTGGACCCTTCCATTTGAGGTAATGTGTGATGCTAGTGATTTTGCTGTAGGTGCGGTTTTGGGACAACGCAAAGCAAAGATTTTCCACACCATTTACTACTCCAGCAGAACTCTGAATGAAGCTCAACTCAACTACACAACCACTGAAAAGGAGTTGCTAGCAGTTGTGTACGCTTTTGACAAATTCCGCTCCTATCTGCTGGGTCCCAAAGTGGTGGTTTACACAGATCATTCAGCCATCAAATACTGATCACAAAGAAAGATGCCAAACCCAGATTGATCCGTTGGATACTTCTTTTGCAAGAATTCGACGTAGAGATTCGAGACAGGAAAGGAATAGAAAACCAGGTGGCAGATCACTTATCGAGGCTGGAAAATGAGAGAAACAGCTGACAAGAACTGACAATCAAAGAAACTTTCCAGATGAACAACTGTTTTCCATAAAACAACAGGAAGTCCCTTGGTATGCTGACTATGTTAATTATATTGTAACAGGAAAATGGTCGTTGGAATGGACAACTCAGCAACGGAAAGGTTTTTCAAAGAAGTCAAGCACTATGTCTGGGATGAACCGTACCTGTTTAAACGCTGTGCTGATCAATTACTGAGACGGTGTGTTCCACAGGAGGAAGTCAACAGTGTTTTGCAACACTGTCATTCATCACCATACGGCGGACACTTCAGTGGAAACAAAACTGCAGCCAAAGTCCTTCAATCAGGTTTGTTCTGGCCCACACTTTTTAAAGATGCTTATCTTTTTTCTTTTCAATGTGACAGGTGCCAGAGAACGGGGAATATTTCAAGAGAAAACGAGGACCGTTGCAAAATATTCTGGAAGTGGAAATATTCGATGTATGGGGTATTGATTTCAAGGGACCCTTTGTTCCATCATTTGGAAAACTGTACATTCTGGTTGGTGTGACTACGACTACGTCTCCAAATGGGTTGAGGCAATTGCACTGCCATCCAATGATTCCAAAGTAGTGATCAAATTCCTAAAAAAGAACATTTTCACTCGGTTTGGAACACCTCGAGCAATCATCAGCGATGGTGGCTCTCATTTCTGCAACAAATAATTCGATGCACTCCTATCCAAATACGGAGTTACTCACAAAGTTGCCACTGCTTACCATCCACAGTCAAATGGACAGGTTGAGGTTTCAAACAGGGAGATCAAAAGAATCCTAGAAAGGACCGTTGGATCAACAAGGAGGGACTGGTCTACAAAACTAGATGATGCATTATGGGCCTACAGAACAGCTTACAAGACACCCATTGGTATGTCTCCATATCAATTGGTGTTTGGGAAAGCATGCCATCTGCCAGTTGAGCTTGAACACAAGGCGTATTGGGCACTGAAGAAGTTGAATCTTGACTCACAAGCTGCAGGAGAAAAAAGACTTCACCAACTCAATGAATTGGAGGAATTCGCCTACAGGCTTATGACAATGCCAAATTATACAAAGAAAAGACCAAAAAATGGCATGACCGAAAAATAGTGCACAGACAGTTAGAACCAAGGCAGCAGGTTGTTGTACAACTCGAGATTAAAACTTTTCCCTGGAAAGCTGAAATCTAGGTGGTCAGGACCATTTGTGATCACTCAGGTTTTACCATATGGAGCTGTTGAGTTACTGGATCCCAAAACCAACAACACATTCAAAGTTAACAGTCAGTGTGTCAAGCACTACTGGGAGAGGGGAGAATCATTTGAGCGACAAAAAGAAAGTGTCACACTTCCAATCCAGCATAAACGTTCAAGAAGTCATGTCTAGCTGACGACTTTAAACTTAGCGCTCGCAGGGAGGCAACCCATGCAATTTTGTTATATTGTGATTTGGTGTGATTTAATTTTGTGTGTTTAGTTTTTACAGATTAAGTCATTTCAAGATGGAAGAAGCTCTCTCAAATCTTCACAAGCAATTTCCTTCTCTCCCTCAAAAATCTCTGATGAAAGTCTACAAAGCTCTTTGGAACGGATGAGGTTACTGACGATCTATGGTGTTCCCAATGACATTCGTTTGGTAATTGAAGCACGAGTCCGATTGGCAGGTGAGTCTTCTGACTTTTATTTCACACTTGCCTGGTTTTGGAAGAAGCACCTATGCAAAAGAACGAAGAGCTAAACAAATGGGTGTTTGTTACAAATGTGCACGTTGGAATTGCAACACTCATTTTCGTTCTTTAGGAATGGTGTCTGATAATCGCGAAGACAAAATTAAATTCATTAGGGATGGCTTGAGTAAGGAGTCTTTAGATGATATATCTTCGACTCTTGAGACGCATCCCAGTGGATATGTTCACATAGAATTTCGCAGATTACATACACAATTTCAAAAAGAAAGTCAACAGTTATGTCTTGGGAATCTGACTAAAAAAGACCCTGTTTGCCAATTTATAAGAAAATTGGATGGGAAGCTTGTCCCTGACGCATAGACGTTAATCAAGCTGTAGATTTTTGTACATATTTTATCTCTTTGTCTTTTCCTAATAATTGTGATTTGTTTTGTTGTTTTCTTTTTATTTCTTCCGACAGGATCCAGATCTTTTGACTATCACGATCTATTTTACTATTTTGCTACTAATCGTCCTTTGGAAGATACTTGTGCTATTTTTACTCACCCTTTTCAGGTATTATAAATTCAACTCATCATTGCACCTTTGAAGTCATCCAGAGTCAAGAAAGAAAAACATAAAAATGGAAGCCACTTCAAGAAGACGAGTTGAAAACATTTGTGTGTTTTGCGGTAGTACTGTTGGTACTAAACCACAATACATAGAAGCAGCACGGGAATTGGGTCGAGTTTTAGCTGCAAGAAATATGCACCTAATATATGGCGGAGGAAATCTCGGACTTATGGGGATCGTTTCAAAAGCCGTACAGGAAGGAGGCAGTCATGTTTTGGGAATCGTCCCAAAACCCTTGGCAGAGGCAAATCTTATTGGATCATCAAACGGAGAGGAACTGATCGTATCAGGTATGTCTGAACGTTTGGTAGAAATGATTAACCGTGCTGATGCTTTTATCGCTTTGCCAGGTGGATTGGGTACATTGGAGGAAATTTTATAGTTCTATCTTGGGCGAACCTAAACATACACCAGAAACCGCTTGGACTACTCAACGTGGATGGATTTTATGATTTCTTTGTGTGTTTTCTTGATGATGCTCGGAGAAAGGGAAATGGGTTCGTGTCAAAACCTATGAAGAACTCATCTTCACTGCCAGACTTGCTCCGGATCTAATAGACCAACTCATAGCTTATGAACCACAGTTGACCTATACTATCAAAGATAAATTGGTCTGAGGACGATCGTGGTAAGAGACGTCGAATTAATCTGGATCTTAACCTTTAATTTCCTGTAGATTTCAGCTA
>SKCR01054454.1:0-29613 GCA_019454045.1 Zanthoxylum bungeanum | reverse complement strand
TAGTCCCCCGTGGCTACTCCGTACTCCCAACTAGGCCGCGAGCCTAGGACAGAACAACGTCGCCCAGATTTCCTGTGTTCCCACAGTCTGGCGACTCCACTGGGGATAGAGAATCGGCCCCGAAATATTGTCTTGTGATGTTTGGATTTATGTTTTAATTGACCGTGTCTATAGTGGATAAAGTGAGGGTTTAATCAAAGGCATTTTAAGGTTAGGTAATGGTTTGGTGTATTCCTTCATTCACTACCTTTCTAGAAGGAAAAGCTATGAAGGCACCTAGATAGCCATCTACTTGTAGCCTATTGTGATGGACTAATTTGGAGGACTCGTTGTTTATTCCTGACAACAAGCGATAAGAGCCTAAGAGGCTTGGGTATTTAAGTGAGCCTCGCTCCACCTTCCCTCTGGGGGATCTACAACGGGAAATCCATTTGACAGTCCGTCACACACCATAGCTCATTGGCACGTACCTTAGTGTATAAAAAGGGGTGTGCTCACTTGGTCGCTCGAACCCTTGAGTGGGGAGACCTAGTTGTGGGCCATCCTTCGCCGGTGAGAGCCTTTGTCTATACCCTTGCTAACCCACCCATAGACCGGGTTGACTAAAGTAACAATTATTTCCTTGAATATGTGCTTGTGGACCATCCTCATTTGGATGCAGTTGGACTATTGTCAGAAATGCGGGCTTGCTGGGCCATTTAAACTGGGGCAAGTTCACACCTTATGACTATTAGGCCAAAAGCTTCTGAAATGTTGATGGGCCACTTTGTAAAAATTATTATGTCATGTTTGCATCATCTTTCTTTTATGCTTGTGTTTGGGAACGTCGTTGTTTGGATCCATTTGGACAATTTATCATGGGATATGGGCTTGTTGGGCCATTTAAACTGGGACAAGGACACATCTTATGACGATTGGGCCAAAAGGCTTCTAAATAACAATGGGCCATTTTATGATTGTGTTCAGAATATTATCATTTGGATTTAGTTGGGCTCTTTGCCATAAGACATGAACTCGTTGGGCCATTTAAACTGGGACATGTTCACTCTTATGACAGTTGTCCCAAAAGCTTCTAAAATGATAACGGGCCGATTTGTTTGAAAATTTTAGTTGATTTAGTATGTTATATATGTTACATGCATCTCATGCACCCTATGCATGCATACATCATGTTAACCCTTGTGTTCTAAAAGCCATCATAGATTCCCGTTGGGTTAGGGAAAAAGGGAAGACTCACCAAAATACTGGGAACAGACATGAGTGAATCAGATATTGAGGTATCCCGTATGGATCAGTTGGAAAACGGTCTCGCCAAGGTCACTGAACAGTTGCAAGCCATGACCACTGCCATGGCAAATATGGTTGTGCCCCGTACTGGGGGAAATTCTGAGAATGTGAGGCGCGAGGAGCCTCCGAATGGGTTGGGGGATGATATCCCCACTTTTGATGATGACATAGCAGAGTATGCAACATGCAAAGTGATTGGGTCTCAGGCATAATTTCAGAAGCTTCGGGATCAGGTTGAAACAGTTACCCACAAAATGAGGGGTAAACATGAAGAGTTGTTAGATTATGAGGCAATGACCTTCGGAGAACAGCTGCCAGCTCAGTTTAAAATGCCGGACATGACCAAGTTTAATGGGAATGGAGACCCAAGAGTCCATCTGCAGCAATATGTCTCAGTCATGAGTTCAGTGGGCCTATCACAGCGCCAAGTCCAAAAGATGTTTGGGATGTCACTCGAGGGGGCACCTGTGGTTTGGTATCATAGCCTTGAGAAGAAGGTTAAGGAAGATTGGAGGGAACTAGCTGATGCTTTTCTGAAGCAGTATGTTACAGACCTAGAGATTGACTTGTCACTCCGAGATTTGGAGAACACTAAACATAAGCCAGAGGAAAGTTTCAAAGAGTATGTGGATCGCTGGAGAAGCCAGCTTTTGAAAATGCAGACTCGGCCCTCAGAGAAGGACCAAATCAAAATGATCATCAAGGGCACCAAGCCCTCTATTTATAGTAAGCTGAGGAGGATGACTTCAATGATTTCTGATTTTCGACAGTTGATGGAAACTGTCATGGATATTGAGGAAGAAGAGGCTGAAAACAGAAAGTCCTATGGCCAGAATAAGCGGACTCTTGGGGGGTATTCTGAGACTAAGCCCGCTACTGTCGAGGTTGCTGCCATCAGGAACCGGCAATTCTCCGACCTTGGTAGACCTTTGTCGAAGGTATTTGAAAAGTTACAGGGACAAGGAATCTTGAAACCCTTAGAAGGCAAGCCACTTCCGCACCCCCCACCACCACACATAAATGTGAACCTTTATTGTCACTTCCACCAGCTACATGGCCATGACACCGACAACTGCACCCGCCTCAGGCATGAAATTCAAGATCTCATAGATTCCCATAAAATACCCAACCCATGAAAAGAAACCCTCAACCACCAAGCTTCTCACATGGATGACAGTGAAGAACCATATGCCGAGGAAGAAGGCAGTGCTGCGGATGATGGAGATGTTCCTCCTAGTCTATTTGATCCAGTTTTTTTTATGGCATTGATTTTGTTACTTTTTCGAACTCTTTTCCTCAACAATAATAAAGACGTTCATTTCGCTGAAGCTCTTCTGCAATATGAGTATATTTGAGAAAAGTATTCAACCTTGGTACTATGGAATCCAGTGATGAACACAGGGAACCTTCGAAATAAGCAAACAGAAAAGATAAGATAGACATTCAGAAATTGGGAAATAGAGCCAGTGAAGATATCAGAATTGGAAGGGAATTAGTTCACCGAGCCGATCAACGTAGACAGATTGAAGAGATAGCTTGTCTGAGGAAGAGAAGGCTAAGCAGTCACCAGGAGAATTGACAGAAGACCTAACCCGACGGGATAGGAAACCCAATCATGCATGCATGCATACACATAACATATTCGCATCCTTTTTGTGTTTGTTCTGTTTTGTAATAACAGGTTGCAAAGGAGAAAAAGAAAAAGCGTCAAATACAAGCCAACCAGAAGCAGTAACCGTACAATATCAGCAGTTTTCGAGAAAGAATCGCAGAGGGTCGAGGCCCGAATCAGTATCAGTTTTGGGAATGAGTCCCAGGGTCAAGGCCCATCATCACATCAGTCATATCAGTGGGACGAATCTCGAGGGTCGAGGCCCACATCAGCATCAATCTGGGGGCGAGTGTAGACAACAGAAACTGGACGACGCATGCTGTTCTAGACTCAGGGCCTAGTTGGGAGTACGGATTAGCCACGGGGGACTAAACCGGAGAATAATGGAGTCGCCACCCGGTGTGAACCGGGAAAATAAGATTTAAGGCCGCACTCACCCCTCGCAAGGGAAGACCTCAAACCGTTGGGTTCGGAATGGTCCCTTACTTATGTCACTTGTAATGAAAAGATTTATGTAATAACTTAATCATGCTTGAGTAACATTCATTTCCAAGGGTATCATATTTCTATATTCGCATGCATAGCAATAAAACTTACACTCGAATTTACAAATCCCATGTCTAAGTTTATATTTAGCATATTTCCATATATAGTCTATGTCCAAATTCAAACATGAAGACAATTTAACATTTCAAAAGCATACAACTTCACAAAAGCACAAACAAAGAACATTCTTACAAACATGCATACTAAGAAAAGATATTCAGATACATAACAGAAATCGATGGCTAAAGAAGTAATACAAATGCATAAAATTCAAGGAGATAACTATATATTAAGATAGACATGTCATGATGTGATACAAGAAGACCGTAAGCGTTCGCGTTGCGTTCGTAAACGCGTTCGAACAGTGAAGACAGTAGGTTCTCGTTCGTATGGCGTCCGAGACGCGTTCGAACGGAAATGAGACAGTAGGTTCTCGTTCGTATGGCGTCCGAGACGCGTTCGAACGGAAATGAGACAGTAGGTTCTCGTTCGTATGGCGTCCGAGACGCGTTCGAACAGAATGAGACCTGATGCTACAGATGTGTGCGCGTTCGAGTAGCGTTTGATAACGCGTTCGAACGGTAGAGACAGAAGGTTCTTGTTCGTGATGCGTTCGATGACGCGTTCGAACGGTAACTGACATATTACATACATTCATACAGTTCTGGATGCGTTATTCAAACAAGATCACCACAACGACATATCTAATCACATGGATCCTTAAATCATGCATAAAGATTAACATACTAAACAATTAAATCATGCTCAATTACAACAAACTGGTCATGCTCAAAACTATAACATGTTAAACATCCTAATCATGCATAAGAAAATCACACTAGTCTAAATCATGCTCAAATAAATTTGATGAAACGGAATACGTGTGTCTTTCAAGTGGTACGTGGCATTGTGTCCCGAGTACAAACCGCATTACCGTCCATTCGGATTCGGCTACGGAATTTATGTCCGAGTTTCCATCCGATATACCACAAGAAATAACGCATATTCCGTCCATCCGGAATCACATCACACAATTAACATGCTTTCTAAATCATGCATACTTAAATATCATAATTAACATGCTTTCTAAATTATCAAATCATGCGAAGAAGATAAGTATCATATGCCCTCAGGTCTAACCTTTTCTCTGTCGTCTTTTGGAAGCACGTTTCACGGCCGTCGGAAGGGTTGATGTTCCGCAACTTTTCTGGTTCACTGGTTGTCCTTTTCCTTGGTTATCCTGCTGATTTGCTCGCTGTTTTCCCTCTGTTTTGTTGTCGCCTTGCTGCTGTCCTTCAGGTCACTGTTCTGGTTGCTTCGGCTACTGCTTCGTGGTACTTTGGGCTGCTGTCTTAGGGGTGATTTCCAATAGTTATGGGCTGCTGTTTGCGTGATCAATAGGGGCTGTAATGGGGGCAGTTTGCGTGATCAATAGGGGCTGCAATGAGCGTGGATCAGAGGCTAAAATGGAGGGCTGAATGGCACGAATTGGAAGCTGAATGTAGGGGCTGGTTCAAGGTCTTAAGGCGTGAGCAGTGGGGTGGTGAAATAGAGTCAGTTGTGGCGTGTTTTTTAAAAAGGAAAATGGGGCTATATGGGGCGTGAACTTCAGGGCAGTGAAGAGGCAATTTGGGGTGAGATTTGTTGGCGTGTTAAAGGGAAATTAATGTGCAGTGGATGGAAGTGATGAGCTGCTTTGGGAGAATGGTGAGTGCGTGATCAAAGGCAGTGAAGGGGCTGATGCGTGATGGTGGCAGTGTTGTGGTCGGTTTTTTGCTTGTCGTCTAGGGGTCTATGGCGTGTGAAGAGGAGGTTTTATTTAAAGGTGGAGTGTGAGTGTAGTGTGTGCGTGATGAAGGGCTGAAGGTTGATTAGTGGGGATAGGCGCTTGAGTGTTTTAGCTTATTGAAGGGAATGGGGACGTGTGGCTATGGTGTTTATGTATATTTCACGTGCCTGGTTTCTAGCTTTTTCCCCCCCTCTGGAGCAAGGTGTTCTGCCTTTGTTTTTATAATGGTGAGTGGGGAATGAGGCAATTAATGTTTGTTATTTGGTGGGGGTTGGAGGGTTTAGGTTTATTAAATGGGTAGGCAAACTTTTGAAAATGAGAGGGGTGAGGCATGTGAGGTTATTAAATTGGTGTTGAAAGTGGCGTGAAATGGGCAGTGAGACAGTGAGCTGAGTGTTCGGTTGGATGATGTTTTGTCTTTGGGTGTTCGTTTGTGATTTTTAATTTATGTTTGGTTGAATTTGTGTGTGATTTATTAATTATGTTTGTGAAGTGGGCGTGTGAATTAAATGGTGTGGGGTTGTTGTTTGAAAAAACGGTTGTTTACGTGAAGGAGGAATTGATGAAGGGATTTGTAGTTTGTTTGATTATTTTATTAATTGTTGGCGTTGTTGTTTATTTTGTTTGTTTGTGAAATTGGTTGATTATTTTATTATTTGTTGGTGTTGTTGAATTAGTGGGTTTTGTTTTATTTGATGGGCTTGGATACTTGGGCTTAGTGCATGGATTTGGTAAGTGGCTTATAGGTTCTTGGGCCGAGCATACGCGGAGATCCAACGAGCAAATCGACGCTAGATAACCAAGTTAAATCCAACAATAATTCCGATTTCCGACTTTACCCTTCCGACGTCCGTTTCCTGCAACTTCCATGACATGAAAAGGTAGTGCCTCCTTACGAGACTCGTCATTGGGCATGATATGCAAAAATGCAGTGTCTACAGCGAGGCCCATGACAGTAGCAGTTGGGGCCGAGGCCCACTTCAACATCAGTTTTGGGGATGAGTCCCAGGGTCGAGGCCCACATCAAACACAGTTTGGGAATGAGTCCCAGGTTCGAGGCCCATATTACATCAGTATCAGCATTGCCGGGTATGGCATTCTGGTGGCGAGGCCCATATTACATCAGATCAGTTCTGCCGAGAATGGCACTCCGAGAGGAGAGATAGTCCGAGAATGGGCAGTTCAAGAATGAACAAGCTGGGAATGGCACTCCAGGAATGGAAATACAGTTCAGGAATGAACAAGCCGGGAATGGCACTCCAAGAATGGAAACGCAGTTCAAGAATGAACAAGCCGGGAATGGCACTCCAGGAATGGAAATACAGTTCAGGAATGAACAAGCCGGGAATGGCACTCCAAGAATGGAAACACAGTTCGAGAATGAACAAGCCGGGAATGGCACTCCAGGAATGGAAATACAGTTCAGGAATGAACAAGCCGGGAATGGCACTCCAAGAAATGGAAGCACGGTTCGGGAATGAACCACCTCACAGTAACGGTTCGGGAATGGACCACCTTACAGTAACAGTTCGAGAATGGACCACCTTACAGTAACAGTTCGAGAATGGACACCTCACGGTAACGGTTCGGGAATGGACCACCTCACGATAACAGTTCGGGAATGAACACCTTACAGAAGCACGGTTCGGGAATGGACCACCTCACGATAACAGTTCGGGAATGAACACCTCACAGTGACAGTCCGGGAATGGACCAACCCACAGTAACAATTCGAGAATGGACCACCTTACAGTAACAGTTCGAGAATGGACACCTCACGGTAACGGTTCGGGAATGGACCACCTCACGATAACAGTTTGGGAATGAACACCTCACAGTGACAGTCCGAGAATGGACCAACCCACAGTAACGGTTCGAGAATGGACCACCTTACAGTAACAGTTCGAGAATGGACACCTCACGGTAACGGTTCGGGAATGGATCACCTCACGATAACAGTTCGGGAATGAACACCTTACAGAAGCACGGTTCGGGAATGGACCACCTCACGATAACAGTTCGGGAATGAACACCTCACAGTGACAGTCCGGGAATGGACCAACCCACAGTAACGGTTCGGGAATGGACCACCTTACGGCAACGGTTCGAGAATGGACCACATCACAACACGGTTCGGGAATGAACCAGGGGTCGCAGCACCTCACCACCCAAATCAACTCAACACATGGTAAGTCAAGTGGCAGCTGGCGAGCCAGGTAAGTAGAAATGCATTGCATAACTTTGATAGGATTGTCATTGTTGCACATTACACAAGTCTCATCAAAGTGGGGGCGACTGTAGGCACTGCATTTTTACACATAAGTCCCTATGATGAGTCTCATTTTGGAGACACTACCTTTTAAGTCACGGAGGTCACGGGAAACGGACATCGGAATGGGAAATTCAGAATAAACAAGGTTCACTGTTTTCGTTAGTGTTGCGTTCGTGTTTACGTTCGAACGTCAAACGGATTGCGGGCGTTCATGCCGCGTTCGAACGGTGTCGGTAATTCTGGTTTTGCTACTAGCCTCACATCCAGCCCAATTAGCCCCCCAAAGCCCATAAAACACATCCCAATTTAAATAAATAAATATTAATTAAAACATTAACTAAATAAGATAATAATTAAATTAATTAAATAATTAAATAAAACATATACCAAACATAAAATAAACAATACCAACTTAAACTAAAATCATGCCTAAATTAAACAAATCACATACTAAATCCAAAATATAATCATACCAAGTTAAAATCAATCAACCAATATATTATTCCTAACTTAAAATATTGTATTCCTAAACCAAGCCAATCAAATATTCAACCTTCCCTATCTAGCCAAGATTTGTCCCCCCTCAATCTTTGACTTCCCTTAACCAAACCAAATCAAATCTCTTGCTTTCCTTGTCCAACACCAAATCAAATCCCTCTTTAATTAGCCAAATCCCTTTCCTTGTCAAGCCCAACCATTTGCCTATAAAAAGAACCATTCACCAACCTTCTCAACCCTAGTCCCTAGTCCCTAGCTCATACACAACACACAAGAAAATTACAGGAAGAAGACACCCAAAAAACAGTAAGCAAAAGATAAAGAGGAAACGGCAGCGAAACCACAAGGAAACAATAGCAAAAGACGGAGAACGACGACTCAAAACAGTAAGACAACGAACGAGAACAGTGAACCAGTGAACCGGGAGAGTTGCGGAGCATCCACCCTTCCGACGATCGTGTACCGTACATCCGAAATGTGATTTAAAAGGTTAGACCTGAGGGAACATTTTCATTAGTTTATATTCGTTTTTTATTATTATTGAATTATATTCGCATGAGAGTCGTTGATGGATGCATGTTGTGGCTTGAATGAAATGGAAGAGTGTCGTCTCTTGTGGTATATAGGATGGAAACCCAGACGTAAATTCCGTAGCCGAATCCGAATGGACGGTAGTGCGGTCTGTACTTGGGATACAACTCCACGTACCACTTGAGTAAACGGCACCTTCTCTTGTTTTGTGTTGCTTTTATTTATTTATTTTTCGTCACTTAAATTCTGCATGTTGCTTATTTATGCATGACTCAATCGAGCGCATGGGCTTAGCAAGTGGAATGAAAGATCCCCTATGGGGAGAGGTTAAAGCCCTTTACCGCGATGCTTTGCCGTGCCGGTTGATGTGTGTTCGGTTGGATGCAAGACACGTTCAATCGGACATACTTAGAATAATATGATTGTCTTTATGTTTGTATGCATGATGTGATGTGACGCGCATGGGCTTAGTATGTTGGTCTAAAGGTCATCTCTTTGAGAGATCAAGAGCCCTAAAAGGCCACCTTTACGGCAGTACTTCGCCGCACCCCTTTATTTTGTTGTTTATGTATTGCGTCTCATTTCATGCATCAGGTCTGTTCCCGTTCGAACGCGTTTACGAACGCCATACGAACGTGAGCATTCTGTTTCATTTCCGTTCGAACGCGTTTACGAACGCTACTCGAACGTGAGCATTCTGTTTCATTTTCGTTCGAACGCGTTTACGAACGCTACACGAACGCGCACACACTGAATTGAGTCTGTTTTATCATATTCATACATAATTGCCTCTGGTTGATCCTTCTTGTGTTATATAGCCAACCATATTATTTGTATCCCTGCATTTATCCATTCTATGTGTTCTCGGGATTGTATTCAAGCATGATTAGGCTGTTAGCATGTTATTTGGTTAATAGGTTCATGAGATAGTACTCAAGCATGATTATGTTGTTCTTGGTTTTCCATATCATAGGATTGAAATATGTTCATGAGATTGCCATGTGATGTTGCATGTTGTGATGAACTTGTTGATGTATGCATATGAATTTAGAAGCATGATATTTTTGGAAATAAATGTTATTTAAGCCTGGTTAAATTATTATATAAATCCTTTTATTACAAGTGACATAAGTAAGGGACAATTCTGAACCCAACGGTTTGAGGTCTTCCCTTGCGAGGGGTGAGTGCGGCCTTAAATCTCATTTTCTCGGTTCACACCGGGTGGCGACTCCATTACTCTCCGGTTTAGTCCCCCGTGGCTACTCCGTACTCCCAACTAGGCCGCGAGCCTAGGACAGAACAACGTCGCCCAGATTTCCTGTGTTCCCACACCATGTATCACCCAACTTTTACCCACATTCCATGATCTTGAATCAGAAAATCATTATCAACACTTAAGGGAATTCGAAGAGGTATGTAACACTTGCACATACCAAAATTGCAGCATTAATATAATTCGACTTAAGTTTTTTCTCTTTTCTTTAAAGGATAAAACAAAAATTTAGCTGCAAAACTTTAGGTCAGTATCCAACAGCATGTGATGATTTGTAAGAGTAATTTCTGAAAAACTTATTTCCTCCTCACATGACAAACTCCTTTAAGAGGAGAATCATAACTTTCACACAAGAGTCGGGGGAAACACTACTAATATTGGGAGATATTTAAAGAAATGTTGAATGTTTGTCCACATCATGGGTTTGAAACATGGATGTTGGTTTCATACTTATATGAGGGTTTAACACCTCAAAGTAAACAAGTTGTGGAAATGATGTGTAATGGTGAGTTTAGGGACAATAACCCTGGAGATACACTAGATTACTTAGAACACATAGCATAGAATGCAAAATAATGGGATACATATGACACTTATGATTCATCTGTAAAACCACAATTATCTGATAGAGGTATGTTTAACCTTACGGAAGACCATGACCTTTCTTCTAAATATGCATCTCTAGCTAAAAAAGTTGAGGTATTAGAAATGAGGAAGAGTAATCATGTCAAGTCAGTTCAAGAAGTCATGTATCATATTTGTAATTCAAATGAACATGTCACACAAGTTTGCCCAATATTGCCATCCCTACAATAATGTCTCAATGACCAAGTCAGTTCCATAAACACCTTCAAGAGATCAAATCCAAACTCATACTCTAAAAACCTACAATTCTGGTTGGAGAGACCAACATCCAAACTTTAATTGGAAGGATGATACCAAACACAACCATCGCAACAACCTCCTCAGGTAATATCAGAATTTCCTAAATTCCCAGAATTATGCACCATATGTCTCATTGCCAAGGAAAATCCTTGAGGATAATTTGCATGTATTTATTGAGAAATAATAAGTCATCAATAACCAAAATGTGCAAACATTGATTGATTTGAAAGATAATTTTGCAAAATCACATATGCATTGACCATTAATGAAAAGGAAAGTTTTCTGTACAGCCACAGCCAAACCCCAAGAGTCATCAAAACCTTCACGAGGATAGTTTTGTAGTCAACACATAGACCAAGTCAAATATGTTATTACTATTCGCAGTGGTAAGATCATCCACATACATATTCTTGAATCTCATGAAGTTAAAATAAATGAGATTCAGAGGGTAAAGAATGAGTTGATGAACCATTACATATCGTTGATGATAACATTTTTCCTCATACACCTTCATTTCCTCTGTTGGGGTTGGTGCTCAGAGCGCCAATTCCCGGTTGTATTTCTGTTAAAATACTTCTGTAAAACATTATTATTATGAATAATATATGCAGTTTCTATAATATAATCTATATTCTATAAATGGTAAATACGTAATGACCCGAGAATGATTAGTCATGATACAGTTGCAAAAGCGTCGCAAAGGACATTGAGAAGTATCATGACGTTGTCATTCTCAGACAGTTCCTGGTCACGGTTTACATTACTTGGTCAGTATAGTAAACCCGTTGAGACCGGTACATGTCGTATACTGGAATATATGATTCCAATGGTTTCTCAATGAACCATTAGTCTTGGAGACTAGTATAGACGTGTAGGTATTTATAGCGGATAAACACTGAACGACTCACCGAAGATTCTTAATGGATGGTACACC
Organism: Zanthoxylum bungeanum; assembly: GCA_019454045.1. Taxonomy (NCBI): domain Eukaryota; kingdom Viridiplantae; phylum Streptophyta; class Magnoliopsida; order Sapindales; family Rutaceae; genus Zanthoxylum; species Zanthoxylum bungeanum. The sequence continues at coordinate 17,986 of SKCR01054454.1, read as the reverse complement.
AGCGTCAATAAGAATCTTCTTGGGTTGAGTAGCACTTGTGATTCTTAGACTTGAGATGCCATTGTGGGCACATGAGACATCTTCTACACTTAGACGGCAGTCACGTCACCGATCTATTTAGATCAGACCTCCGCCTGTTCGTTGGGTGTAGATAGATCCTCAGGGTGTCCTATGAGTATCAAGATAGGATCCATCAGTTCTGTGTATCAGAGCATAGGTAGTCCATATGATTAGCAATCAGATAAAACCATGGGCCCGTGGTAAAGTTTAGAAGCTAGTTCTAAACATTCTTTTTGAGATTGCTAATAGAATAGTCGACTGGATAATCCCGATAGAGATTTGACGTTTACATCTATATCTCTGGGATTTATCCGGATACCTGTGACAGAGGAATTACATTTGCCATGACCTCGACCTGTATGGTTCAGCGAGATTATCCGTGATCGTCATAATCTACGGGTGGATAGATTATGGACACGAAATTTGATTTCGTGACGGATATACCTGAACCTATAGAGTCTCAATAATGAAACATACTCGTTGAGCACTAGAGCAACATAAATAAATAATATTGATTATTTATAAAGTCGTTTAATGGTTAAACGCAAGATACATGCTAAAGAGACTAGATAGTCATTTCCTTAATTATTGTGTATTTACATTTAATACTTGATTAATTTAAATACACATAATTAATAGTCAAAATGAGTTATTTGACTTATTTCCTAAATGAATATATGTTTTTAATATTTAATGTAAATATTATACATATATTTAATATATTTGTATTTGATTAATTAATTAATTATTTAATTGTTAAATGATTAAATTAATTAAAATATAAATATCTTACATTAGGATATTTAAAGTAATGACATTAGTTGCATTTTGTTGACCAAAATAAATATCTAATAAAGTAGTTTATAAGATATTTGTGCAAGTTGATATATGATAATTGAAATGAAATTGAAATTACAATTTCTTGTATTTGCTTTGAATTTCGGCCAAGGTGGAAATGTTACAGTATATATTTTTTCATTTCATTTAATTGTTAACCTAATACACTTTATCAAAACAAACACCATTGAAGAAACCTAAAGGAAGCTTGAGAAAGAAAGAAAGATCAAAGGAAAGCTTGATTTTAGTAAGTTTTTTCCAACTTACTATTAGTAAGGAATTGTTCCTTAGGATCTAGGCTTCAATATATGATATCCTTAGGTTATTTCCTTCTTTGTTCTTTGTGGTTTTTGTTGATGGAAGTTTTGGTGAAGGTGTAAAGCATGTATGATGATGGAAGTTTGTAACTATTGTAGTTGTAAACATTCTTTTAAGGTTTTAGAAACCAAGTTGCTAATCTAGAGTTGTTGACCCACTCTTAAATGACCTAGATTTGATCTTGAGTTGTTTCATTGTGTTGAGACTTGAATTGGATGTAAGATTGATGATTGAAACAATTGATTTAATGTATTTGGTCTAATTTGTCCAATTTGAGGAAATTGAAAAATTAGGGTTTTTAACTAATTCCAAATTTGGGGGTTTTCATATATGTTGAGAATTTGGGTGTGTATATGATGCATGCAAAGTTTCATGTTGATTGGATTTCATTTAGATGAGTTTTGAGATATGAAATGACCAAATGGTCAAATTGGGCACCAAGTGGTGCTCTCGGCTTTGGATGAGGAAATTGGGGATTTTGGTTGCTTTGGTGTTTTGATGTTTTGAACATCATAAGTTCATCTTGGAAATGATTTAGAATCATTCAAAATTGATTAGATCAATTTCGGACTAAAATGGACAAAAATACAAAGCAATGGTATTTCGGTAAATTCACCTAAAAATGTTTTATTGAATTTATTTTCATAATTTGATTATTGGAATATTAAATAAATATGTTTATTTAATTAATCCGAGAAAAAGTTTTGAAATCTGAAAATCGGATTTTCACCGCTTCCGCTGCGTTACCCGGACTCACCCCCTAAATAACCCCTACATCCTCAAGCATTAAAAACAAAGAAATTGAACCATTTCCCATGGATATATGAAATATTCAAACATGTGAAGGTCAATATTCATTTGTTAGATGTCATCCAACAGATACCATCTTATTCCAAATTTCTGAAAGACTTGTGCACTGTTAAAAGAAAAAATCAGGTAAGAAAGAAAATTTTTCTAACTGAACAGGCAAGTTACATTCTCTCAACCAATAATGCATTAAAATACAAAGACTCTGGTTGTCCAACTATTTCATGTATTATTGTAAATCAAAAAACTGAACATGTTTTGCTTGATCTTGGAGCCAATGTCAATTTGCTTCCATTTTCGGTTTACCAACAACGTAATATTGGCGAATTAAAACCAACTCCAACTACTATTTTACTTGCCAATAGATCAGTCAAGGTACCAAAATGAATTATGGAATACGTGTTATTACAAGTCGATATATTCATATATCCCGTGGATTTATTTTCTTGGAAACACAATATGTAGCAGACAATTATAAGTCAATTCATGTAATATTTGGTCATTCATTTTTAGCAACAGCTAATGCTTTAATTAATTGCATAAATAGAATCATGAATTTATCTTTTGGCAATATTTTGTTGGAGCTTAATGTTTTTAACATGTGCAAACAATCATACGATAAGGACAGTGAAAACAAGAGCATGAAACTAATTGAACCAATTTTGGAGGAACATATTCATGGGAGTTTATCTGATCTCATGGAAATTTGTACTGCTAATTTTCTTGAATCAAGTATGTTATTAGATTCAGATATTCCTAATGATTTTTTACTTGATTCTACACAGGTACTGAAAGAGGATGGAGAAAAATAAAATTTTGAGGAACTGGGAATATTATAAGAAGAAAAACATGATGAATCACCCAAATTGGAATTAAAGACTTTGCCAGAATGATTGAAGTATGCATTTATTGGAGATGAACAAACTTAACATGTGGTAATTTCTTCTTCCTTCACAAGCAATCAAAAAGATAAATTGTTAAATATGTTGAGATAATATAAACTGTTAATTAGATGGATTTTAAAAAATATAAAAGACATTAATCATTTGATCTGCACACACAGAATACATTTAGAAGATATTACTAGGACATATTGTCAGCTCCAAAGAATATTGAACTCTCACATGAAAAAGTGGTAAAAATAAAAGTTCTTAAACTTCTGATGTATGCATTATCTATCATATCTCCGATAGTAAGTGGGTAAGTCCTATATAAGTTGTGCCTAAAAATTCTGGAATAACGATCGTAAAGAATGATAAAAGAGATTCAATTCCAACTCGAATCCCATCTAGTTGGCGTATGTTAATTGACTATAGAAAACTAAATGACGCCACTAGAAAATATCATTTTCATTTACCATTTCTTGACCAAATTTTAGAAAGAGTAGCATCACATCTCTATTATTGCTTTCTTGATGGTTACTCAGGTTATTATCAAATTCTCATTGTTTTAGAAGACCATGAAAAGTTTGGAACATTTGCATTTAAGAAAATGTCTTTTGGACTTTGTAATGCATCAACAACATGCCAACAATGCATGTTAAGCATATTTAGTGACATGGTTGAACATTGTTTAGAGGTTTTGATGAATGATAAAACATTTTTGGGAACTCTTTTGATAATTGCTTGAATATTTTGGAAAATATTTTAAAAAGATGTGAAAAAAGACTTGTGTTAAACTGGAAAAAATATCATTTCATGACTAATTCAATGATTATTTTGGGTCACGTTGTGTCATCTAAAGATATTGAGGTTGAAAAGATAAAAATATATATAATCTCTAAATTACCACCACCAAAAACAGTCAACAAATTCGTTATTTCTTAGGATATGCGGGATTTTATATGAGGTTTATTAAAAAATTTAGTATCATATTCAGACCATTGTATAACCTCCTATTAAAATATGCAACAATTGAATGGACATGAGAATGTCAAAAATCATTTGAAAGGATTATCAGTCTTTTAACTTCTTTTTCTATCATGCAATCCCCTGATTGGTCTTTGCCTTTTGAGCTAATGTGTGATGCTATTGATTATGCATTTGGCGCGGTATTTGGAAAGAGAAATGAATGTAAGCTCATTTATTGTGAAGCACGTTTACCCATATGAAGCTATTGATATTGAGAATTCTAGGGATGATGATGTATTTGAAGTGAATAGACAACATCTGAAATCATTTTTGGAGTGTTCAAATTTTCAAGGATCGCTTTTCCTTTCAAACTCAGTGTACTGTGATTGATGTATTTTAAGCTGTTGTTTTCTTTTATTTTCTTTTGTATTTGTCTAATTTCCATTTTTTCTTTTTGTCATAATCTTGCACCCCGGTTAAACAGCAGATAACGGTACTCCATGACCCTACGTCAGCTCTTTCAATTTCCTCAAATTATTGATACCCTACAATCAAGGCATGGAAGAAACTCTCGCAAAATTCCAAAATCATTTTCCTTATCTCCCCCAAAATGCTCTGATGAAGATTTACAAAGCACGCATCGAAAGAATGAGACTTATTATGATCGATGGTATTCATAGTGATATTCGTTGGGTAATTGAAGCAATTGTTCGCTTGACAGGTGAGTCATCTGACATTTTCATTTCTTACATGTCTGGTTTATGGAAAAGTACATATACTAAGAAATGAAGAACTAAACAATTATGTGTTTGTTATGAATATGCACGCTAGACGTGCAACACTTATTGTCGTTCTTTAGGAATGATGTCTGATAATCTTGAAGATAAAATTCAATTAATTATAGATGGCTTGTGTAAAGAGTCTTTAGATGATATATTGGGGTTGTTGGGGACCCTTAGGGTCGGATCGGTGCCCATTGCAGCGGAAGTGGGTCTAACCCATGGATATCAAGTATGAGTGTACTTTTAAATATTTTAGTGAAATATCATATTCCATTATGAGTATTTAGGGAAAAACCATAGATAAATCGGAGTCCGGAAAAACTAAATCGGGATAAAATCGGAGAGGGCGCGCGTTGTCGCATGCATGCAATTGCTCATTCAGCGCATGTATGCGCTGGATGAAGCAATTGCTTTAGCTCAATTTTTTTTAAAAAAAAATTAAAAAATCGTAAACATATTTTAAAATCACCCAAAAATAATTTTAATTTCAAAACCAACTACAACACATGTTATCCAACAAACATATATATATATATATATATATATATATATATATATATATATATATATATATTCTAAATATATCTAAACATTTCTTTGAACCAAAATAGAATCTCACAATGAAATGACTCATGAACAATTCTAGATCACCCAAAGATGGTCAAGTGATTCTAGAATGGTAGCCATAACTTCAAGCTATCAACTAGAGTTCCAAACTCTAATTTTATGTATATGTCCAACATAAACATTTTGACCCAATCACAAGCAAATTGTATTTATATTTTCAAAGCATCCGTACACAATTAATTAGCCTAATTTTAACATCAAGCTATGTTATTATGTATCTAATACATAATTTATTACTATATGTCTCACTAATGATAACTCACTAATGAAAATATAGCTTTGGAAAATATCAAACTTACCTAGCAAGCTTGATTTCAAAGTCCAATCTTCTTCTCCTTGTTGAAATATTGTAGAGAACTTCCAAAGCTAGCAAGCTCGGTTCCAAAATACAATCTTCTTCTCCTTGTTGCTGTAGAGAATTCCCAAAGCTAGCAAGCTTGGTTCCAATATCCAATCTTCTTCTCCTTATTTAAATGTTGTAAATAACTTTCAAAGCTTCTATAAATACTTCTTTTACTTAGGCTAATATCTCTAAGTAAAAGATAAATTATTAGGCTGAGCTTCACCTTGAGCAGCAATCCTCAGACGGAAATCCTCTTGGATATGCTGCTCATGTGACATGTTCCTTGTCATGTGAGTCTTCTCTTGTGAATGAGAATGCCATCGACCTTGCGGAGCTGATTCTGATTGTGCTCCTATAGAAATGCAGTTAAAGCCATTATGAGATTCTGCAACCAACTGATGTGAAACAGACAAATGCTGAGAACCCCTTGAATGGTCTTCTAGAGAAGTTAGCTCAAATTGGTTTTGTGTCTCAGTCAGCTGGAATTGTTCAGGAACTTTTGAATGAATTTCAGGTTCACTCTTCACTTGGCTGATCATATTAGACATCACCTGATAATGACCATAACCATCATTGTTCAACAAATGCTGCTGCTGCAGACTTTGCAGCTTTTGTTGGCGCTGATGTTGAACATGATGCACTTGTTGCTGGAATTCTTGCTGTTGATGAGACTGTAGAAGATTGTCTCTTGAAGACAAGGGAGAATGGAAATTCTTCTCTGATTGATCAATTGATGGAGCCTTTACCTGTGTGACCTGCATTGCACTATGTAAATTCGACTGATTACCCATCAACATAGCACTGGTTTTGGATATGGGCATAGACTGAAAGCTTGCTGAATTCATGTTCGGAGTTTTTGTCATTGATCCGACAGGTGTTATGGCACCATAGCAGTTCCCAGTCCCATAAGAATCAGCATTGCTCATCCCATATCCATCACCTGATGAAAGCATATTTGATTGTCAAATAAAATAACATGGACTTCTAAGTTTATGTATGAGAATAAACCGTATCTACTAAATCAGAAAAGTAACACACAGATTAAGAGAGTAGGACATGTATTTCTATTACTATGAAATTCGTAAATATAGTAGTAGAGAGAGAGAGAGTGAGATGTTACCCTGCATCAGTGATCGCTGATGATCAAAGTGCTGTTGTAAGGGTTTGGGAGAATTAGCATATTGGGTGCCTGTCAAATAGCCCTCAGAAGTGCCAGGTTCATTTACAAGTAAATTGTTCGCAATCATCCCTATCCCACCATTTAGAACCCCGTTAGAGAACCCATAAGATTTATGCTGCAAACCAGACCTTATACCACTACCCATGTGGCTGCCGAGGTTGTGCATTATACGGCTGTTTTGACCACCAACATGCTGCTTTTGCTGCTGTGGCTGGGACACCATAGAAGTTTCAACAGCTAAAAAACCACCACCATTATTGGAGGACTCCAAATTCATGTAAGACTGATTACTGCCACTGTTGTTCTGGTTGCTATTACTGTTAAATCCAGGGGTAGGAATCATTTGACTTGCAATTCTTTGGACACCCATTGACGGCATGTTTCCACCAGAACCAAGGGAAAAATTGGCAGGTGATTGCTGATATCCATTAGAAAGGGTTCCTGCAAAAATACATACTGTAATACCAGCAAAAGAGAAATCAAAGTAATCAACACTAATGAAGGTATTGTAAGAATTATATTACCATCAGATTTATCATAGGAATTACTCTGTATGCGACCAGTTGACAACAGGCTTCCAGAGTTAACTGTTATAGGTGCTATAGTGTTACCTCCACTAGCAGCAATAATTGAACTATCTACAGATGTGACCACTAAGGATGAATTCACACTGTGTGACATGCCAGGCGTTGGGATCATTGTATCAATGGAAGAAGAAGAATTTACAAGCTGCCGATGTCGATTATTATTATTCCCCGGTCTTCCCTTGATCAGACAACTCAAACGATGCTCTAAGGTATCCATATTCATATAATCCTCCTACACAGAAATTGAAGATTTAGAAACATGAAATGAAACTGATTAGCGCTCAACAACCTGTCTGCTTCATCACTTATAAAGAATTTCATAATTATTTTGAACAAGGTTGCTCTATTCTATGGAAAACTTTTGAGAACATAACAGTTGAGAGAAATTTATCAAGAAAGAAGACGATGAGAAACATAAGAACCCTTTGTAAGAGCAGCTTTAAATAGACCCTCCTCTAAGCGTTTGAAATATCTCTGAATTTCGTTCTCTGCGATTCATCAATTGGTTGTGTATGGCGGTGCAATAACATTCCCAAGCTGGAAAGGATGAAATAAAATTACTCCATAACATAAAACATTACATGTTACGAATATGAGTCTCCATAAAAGCACCGAACTGCTAAAGTCTAGCCAACCACAATAATTTCAATGTGACCATCGTTTGACCAAGATATCGTATAAACAACTAGATAATTTAATGCTCTATTTTCTAATGCTCTAATTTTCGCTTTGGAGAATCAGGAGGCTGTTTTACACTAACATTAGATGTTGGTTTTGCATGGTATCTATACTGTAGAAGCTCTTGCTTTTGGGAATTTGTAAATGGTTGATCTCCCCTATTTTGGACTTGGTGCCTTTTTTTATCTTAATGAAAAATACTCGAGGCATGTATCTTTGTCAACACTCAACAGGCATTTGTAAATTACATCAGTATATAAACATTATGATAAAATCCTTGGATGTCAAGCATATGAAAAAGATATTTTCATCATTTCTTAACTATTGCATAGTCTCCTCAGCCTCCAATTCCTTATAAAGATTCTAAATTTGATAAAATTAATACAACTTTTATTACATCAATAGTACACAAAACATGAAACAACCAAAATAGGCCCACATTATCAAAATTAATTCGTAAATTACCTTATTAAAACTAGGTAGAACTTGGTTACATCAATGATTTAGTTTACCACTTGAGGACTAAGTCCTAGAACAATCTCAGTCCTCATTTAACCAGTAATCCAATAATCTTAATAGTCATACGATGCAAAAAGTAGAATAGATGAATATATACATAAACAAAAACTGATTGGTCATCTAGCCCATAATTGAAGCTAAAACCACTGAAAAGAAAGAAAGAATGATTCGACTTACATCCTGTCGTGCATATAACGTCGTGCTCTAAGCAGGTCATGGTCCACATTGAACATTTTATGCTGCTGAGTAACCCCACCTCCACCACCAGCAATACCAGCAGCGGTGGAAACACCACCAGCTATATTTTGCAGTTGATTTGGTGGCAGCACATTTCCATTCTGCTGGGGCAGTCCTCCTTGATTAGGAACTTGTCCCGCAGACATATGTGTCTGTACATTCATCTTATAGTACTCTTATAGATAAAAATAACACTAATAAAGTATATTGCAGAATAACTTAAACAATAATTTTTTTCACCAATACATCACCATCCCAACATCCACTCGTTCTCTATTGCTTCTTTTCTTTCTTTAGCTGTAACTGTAGCAATAACGCTTCACAGTATCACAAAATCTAAAATGCCCAGATAGGTACCTATACTTCACATAACAATGATGTCATAATAATTAACCATAAGTTGGATGATACGATAACAATAGCACTGATTAAGCCAGCAAATGAATTTAATTTGATTAATGTTAGGTGATTAAGAAATTGGTCTGCGGATTCTATCCTAAGGGCGTAACTAATAGGATACGATAATTGAAAATTTGAATAAGTTAAACCCTAGGTTGTGTCAAAGTAGTTTGAACAATTAGAAGAAAACGAACCTCAATTGGGGATAGACTAGCACAATCGGAAGCGATAGCGATCGGCGGTCGGAAATGACCGCGCAGAAAAACAACGATTACGAAGATGATCGCCAATTTCTTTTGGGAAGTAATCGAGACAAAAGGTAGAATAAGTCACCGGTTGAATCGCGCGTCCGAAGTGAGGGTCTCACATGGATTAAATTGTGTATGGGAGACGACGAAGACTGTATTTGTATGATTTGGGAATTGAGCAAGCGCGCTAGAATAGATAGAGAATGAAAGATCAATTCAGTCAAAAGCAAGTGAATTAATAATATTTAATAAATAATAATAATCAGGATGGTGATGATAATGATGATTATTAATTTATTTATTTATTTCTCCAATATGCGACTTATTTGATTTTTGTATATAAATATTTCTTTTTATTTTATGTAAATTAGTATCGGGTCGGACTTTGTGCGAATTGAACATATTTTTATATATTAATCTTGTGACGCTATTAAAAAATTTAAAACTATTTAACTTATATATATAATATATAACATATTCTTTGTCGGATTATATGTTATATTATTCGAAAATTAATTGAAAAATATCATATATTTCATGTATTATTGTAAATTGAACATGTTTTGCTTGATCTTGGAGCCAATGTCAATTTGCTTCCATTTTCGGTTTACCAACAACTTAATATTGGCGAATTAAAACCAACTCCAACTACTCTTTTACTTGCCAATAGATCAGTCAAGGTACCAAAATGAATTATGGAATACGTGTTATTACAAGTCGATATATTCATATATCTCGTGGATTTATTTTCTTGGAAACACAATATGTAGCAGACAATTATAAGCCAATTCATGTAATATTTGGTCGTTCATTTTTAGCAACAGCTAATGCTTTTATTAATTGCATAAATAGAATCATGATTATCTTTTGGCAATATGTTGTTGAAGCTTAATGTTTTTAACATGTGCAAACAATCATACGATAAGGACAGTGAAAACAATAGCATGAAACTAATTGAACCAATTTTGGAGGAACATATTCAGGGGAGTTTATATGATCTCATGGAAATTTGTACTGCTAATTTTCTTGAATCAAGTATGTTATTAGATTCGGATATTCCTAATGATTTTTTTACTTGATTCTACACAGGTACTGAAAGAGGATGGAGAAAAATAAAATTTTGAGGAACTGGGAATATTATAAGAAGAAAAACACGAGTAATCACCCAAATTGGAATTAAAGACTTTGCCATAAGGATTGAAGTATGCATTTCTTAGAGATGAACAAACTTAACATGTGGTAATTTCTTCTTCTTCTTCAGAAGCAATCAAGATAAATTGTTAAATATGTTGAGATAATATAAACTGTTAATTAGATGGATTTTAAAAAAATAAAAGACATTAATCATTTGATCTGCACACACAGAATACATTTAGAAGATATTACTAGGACATATTGTCAGCTCCAAAGAACATTGAACTCTCACATGAAAAAGTGGTAAAAATAAAAGTTCTTAAACTTCTGATGTATGCATTATCTACCATATCTCTGATAGTAAGTGGGTAAGTCCTATATAAGTTGTGCCTAAAAATTCTGGAATAACGATCGTAAAGAATGATAAAAGAGATTCAATTCCAACTCGAATCTCATCTAGTTGGCGTATGTTAATTGACTATAGAAAATTAAATGACGCCACTAGAAAATATCATTTTCATTTACCATTTCTTGACCAAATTTTAGAAAGAGTAGCAGGACATCTCTATTATTGCTTTCTTGATGGTTACTCAGGTTATTATCAAATTCTCATTGTCTTAGAAGACCATGAAAAGTTTGGAACATTTGCATTTAAGAAAATGTCTTTTGGACTTTGTAATGCATCAACAACATGCCAACAATGCATGTTAAACATATTTAGTGACATGGTTGAACATTGTTTAGAGGTTTTGATGAATGATAAAACATTTTTGGGAACTCTTTTGATAATTGCTTGAATATTTTGGAAAATATTTTAAAAAGATGTGAAAAAAGATTTGTGTTAAACTGGAAAAAATATCATTTCATGATTAATTCAATGATTATTTTGGGTCACGTTGTGTCATCTAAAGATATTGAGGTTGAAAAGATAAAAATATATATAATCTCTAAATTACCACCACCAAAAACAGTCAACAAATTCGTTATTTCTTAGGATATGCGGGATTTTATAGGAGGTTTATTAAAAAATTTAGTATCATATCCATACCATTGTATAACCTCCTATTAAAATATGCAACAATTGAATGGACATGAGAATGTCAAAAATCATTTGAAAGGATTATCAGTCTTTTAACTTCTTTTTCTATCATGCAATCCCCTGATTGGTCTTTGCCTTTTGAGCTAATGTGTGATGCTATTGATTATGCAGTTGGCGCGGTATTTGGAAAGAGAAATGAATGTAAGCTCATTTATTGTGAAGCACGTTTACCCATATGAAGCTATTGATATTGAGAATTCTAGGGATGATGATGTATTTGAAGTGAATAAACAACATCTGAAATCATTTTTGGAGTGTTCAAATTTTCAAGGATCGATTTTCCTTTCAAACTCAGTGTACTGTGATTGATGTATTTTAAGTTGTTGTTTTCTTTTATTTTCTTTTGTATTTGTCTAATTTCCATTTTTTCTTTTTGTCATAATCTTGCACCCCGGTTAAACAGCGGATAACGGTACTCCATGACCCTAAGTCAGCTCTTTCAATTTCCTCAAATTATTGATACCCTACAATCAAGGCATGGAAGAAACTCTCGCAAAATTCCAAAATCATTTTCCTTATCTCCCCCAAAATGCTCTGATGAAGATTTACAAAGCACGCATCGAAAGAATGAGACTTATTATGATCGATGGTATTCATAGTGATATTCGTTGGGTAATTGAAGCAATTGTTCGCTTGACAGGTGAGTCATCTGACGTTTTCATTTCTTACATGTCTGGTTTATGGAAAAGTACGTATTCTAAGAAATGAAGAACTAAACAATTATGTGTTTGTTATGAATGTGTACGCTAGACGTGCAACACTTATTGTCGTTCTTTAGGAATGATGTCTGATAATCTTGAAGATAAAATTCAATTAATTATAGATGGCTTGTGTAAAGAGTCTTTAGATGATATATTGGGGCTGTTGGGGACCCTTAGGGTCGGATCGGTGCCCATTGCAGCGGAAGTGGGTCTAACCCATGGATATCAAGTATGAGTGTACTTTTAAATTTTTTAGTGAAATATCATATTCCATTATGAGTATTTAGGGAAAAACCATGGATAAATTGGAGTCCGGAAAAACTAAATCAGGATAAAATCGGAGAGGGCGCGCGTTGTCGCATGCATGCAATTGCTCATTCAGCACATGTATGCGCTGGATGAAGCAATTGCTTTAGCTCAATTTTTAAAAAAATAAATAAAAAAATCGTAAACATATTTTAAAATCACCCAAAAATAATTTTAATTTCAAAACCAACTACAACACATGTTATCCAACAACAATATATATATATATTCTAAATATATATAAACATTTCTTTGAATCAAAATAAAAACCAAAATAGAATCTCACAATGAAATGACTCGTGAACAATTATAGGTCACCCAAAGATGGTCAAGTGATTCTAGAATGGTAGCCATAACTTCAAGCTATCAACTAGAGTTCCAAACTCTAATTTTATGTCTATGTCCAACATAAACATTTTGACCCAATCACAAGCAAATTGTATTTATATTTTCAAAGCATCCGTTCACAATTAATTAGCCTAATTTTAACATCAAGCTATGTTATTATGTATCTAATACATAATTCATTACTATATGTCTCACTAATCGCACCGCCATTAAGGGTAAATATGTATCCGGATGTAGACTTTCTATCATCTGGATCACCATGGAAGTCAGAATCTGTATAACTCTTAACTTATAGTTCATCTTCTCCATATATGAGAAACTTATCCTAAGTACCCTTAAGATATTTCAGGATGTGTTTTCACGACTGTCCAATGATCATTACCCGGATCAGATTGATATCGGCTAGTCACACTGACGCCGAAACTGATGTCAGGTCTTGTACATATCATAATATACATAATGCTTCCAATACAAGAAGCACATAACAAGTTAGACATTCTAACTATTTATTCCTCAATCTGAGGTGCTATTTTCTACGAAAGATATATGTTGTATCAAAAATGTACATTTAATGCCTTACAGTTGGTAAAATTATATATTTCTAACATTTTATCTATGTACATGAATTACGATAACCATATACGCTTCCAAACTCTATCCCGGTAGAACCTTATACCCAGTATATATGAAGTTTCACCCATGTCTTTCATGGAGAAGTTATTGCAAATGTAGAATTTCACACTTTGCATCAATCCTATATCATTCCCAATGATAATAATATCGTCTACATAATGCGACTTTATTTTCTGCAGCCATATGAAGCGTCCAGAGTAGTTAGCAGTATGGGTGGCAAAACGAATCAACGAATCGAATTTGTATCGAATCCCAAATGAATCGAATCAAAATATGATGGATTCGTATTCGATTCGGTTATTAAACGAATCCTAATATCAGGATTCGTATTCAATTCATTTATTAAACGAATCGAATACGAATATTCGTTTATTCGTTTAGTCATTATATTATTTAATAAAATAATTTACCATATTTGATTTACATTAATTCTTCATAAATATATATATATATATGAAATATGTAATTAATATATTTATTAAAAATACCTCACCAAATATCGAAAATATTTTTTTTTTATGGTAATTAGCTATAATATCTCGAATCATAATTGAAAATTAACAAGAACTAGTAAATAAAAATAATAAAACGAATCTTAAACGAATAAACGAATCAATGAGCTTAAATTCGTATTCGATTCGTTTAATAAACGAATCGAATCGAATTGACCCATTTATTAAACGATTCCATTTTTTCAAACCCGTATTCGCTTTAAAGCGAATCGAATCGAATCGAACGAATAAACGAATCATTACCCAAATTACCACCCATAGTTGTCCTCACGCATGTGGTTTTGGAGGGATGCTTTTTCTCTCCTTCACGTGATTGGGCTGCTACCACCTTATAGGCTTTTTGCAAGGCATTTGCGCTTGATGTGGGATCATTGGGCCTTATCGGTTTGGGCTGGCTTCTCAAGGTCTGCGCATGGTGGAGCCCGTCGTGGGCTTTTTTCGTTTTGAACATTTGGGCTCATTATCTTTCGGCTCAAGTTTGGCAAACTTTTCACATGACATCCTTCACGTGTTTGCTGAATTGTTGTAGCTGCGCGTGTGGGCTGGTCATTTGACAGCTTGGTGAGTGTGTACTTATGGGCTTTTGGACCTTATGGTTTGCATGTCTTTATGGATTCTAAGCTTTTTATTTATCATGCACGCATGCCCATAGGCCATGCAAAGGAGCGTGAATGGGCTTTTCGTGGGCCTTATTTTGCGCGAGTTAGCTGGCCGTGTGAAGACCTGATTTGCTTTATTTCGCCTTATTTTGCTACCATTATTCTGTACGTGTCCCTGTGCCTGCTGAATGACGTGGCTCAAAGTGTGGGCTGGTTTCGTCTTTTGCGCGTGTGGGCTTTTTTTTAAGCCAATGGCTTTCCTTTAGCATGGCAAACTTGAGTGTGAAGGGGCACTCTTGATGCTCGGTGGGCTGGCTATGGGCTGTTTGCGAGTGGGCTGGCCGAGTGGGCTCCTTCTTGAAGTTTTTCACGTAAGTGCACCTGCTTTGGACGTGGCAACTGGTAGGGATTTTCTTTCGCAATTTTCATACATGAGGGGGGCACGTTTCAAGCTTAAATGACTTATGTTGGATCCTTTGGCAGCTTGCTATGGGCTGTTTCGCAAACTCTATTTCGTGGCAATAGAGCTTGTTTTCAAGACTTTGCGTGTATCTTTTGGACTGCTGGGCACGATTGCACTTCATTTTCTTTGCAGCTTTTGCTGCCATTTCTGCAATCTTTCGGCACCATTCCCCCATGCCGATGTGGGTGGGCTTCGATGTGGGAAATTTTTGGGTGGCTAATTTGGGCTTTTGGTGTGGGCCGGGCTTTAGCTTGTGGAGAATGGGCTGTGGGCTTGGGCTACTAGGCCATTTGACGCATGTTGGATCCTTTGGCAGCTTGCAATCTCCCCTCGTTGGAGCTTCATTTTGCCGATTCCATCCGTGACTTGCGTGGGCCTCTTGGGCTTGGGTGCGTGGGTCATGGTGTTGTGACTTGGTTGGGCTTGTTTGCGAACTAAATGGCATGTGGCTGGGTCAGATGGTCTCTGCGCATGGAGTCATGGACTACCTTGAGAGTACCAACTTGCAAGCAAGTACTACTTACCTAGGCAATGTATTTTAAAATCTTCGTTGCCTCTCGGCTTTGTATTTTAAATTCCAATTTGCCTTAGAGTTTAGGTGTCTAGCGTTTAGGGCTTCGGTTTTCAGGTCTAATATTTAGGGTTTCGTATTTAGGGTTTGGGGTTTAGTGTTTGTAATTTTTTTAGATAGATTTAAGAGTTCTTTCACCCCTCACTCACTCTCATTTTTCAATTGTTCTTCATCTCGGACGTTGCTTTTGGGCGTTGTAGCAGCTCAAGTTTTTTTTTTTAGCTTGGTTATGAACAGTAGCATGTCTTTTGGTAGCGGTTAAGAGACGCGAAGAAACATAGCAGGATAACCCTTGCTAGTGGCGGAGCCACTTAAGAACCAGTGGGGGCTAGTTTTTTTTTTTCCTGTAATTATATATATATATATATATTTATTTTATATGACAAAATATAAATAATTAAACAACACACATAAATACATTATTTTTTAATTTTTTGAGTTGTATTTTTTAATATAATATGTAGGCCCAAGCCCAAATTAATTAAAAAAAAAAATCCAATACACTTTTGTATAATCTTATTTCTTAAACATATCTAAAATAGTTATATTTAATTTATATGTGTATAGATAATTGACTATTTTTCATTTTAAATCCACTCATTTTGCGTTTTTCCATTTGCAAAAGAATAGAGATTCCATTACATTTAAATAAAAATAAAAATAAATAACTATGTTTATACTTAGGTTTGGTTATTGATCTTCTAATTTATTGATATATTGTAGTGATTCTTTTACTAAAACACGTCGTGTATAATTGTTAAGTATAAATATTCACATATTAATATAAATATTATTATTTTGTATATATTTTTTTGTTTATTTATTTTTTATTTATAGCTGTTCAAAGCAGAAATATTGCGTTTTAACACTAGGCTTTTAATAATTTAATTAAAAAAGTGATAAAATCTATAATAAATTAACGGAATAATATACTACAGAAACTTAAAATACATAATTTTTAAAATAATTTCTTCTTAATTTTTAAGGTAAATTGGTATTTTTAGAAATAATGGATAAAAATATAATTCTGAAAATTTTGGGTTAATATATAATTTAGAAATTTCATAATTATACAAAATATAAGGATCATCTTGTATTTAAAAAATATGTATGAATTCATTATATATTATTTAAAAATAAGGGCTTTATTCACAGGAAAATTTGTAGAGTTGGGCAGGCGAATCAAGATAAATGACTAGGGGATTTCCTGCCAGAGTTCCCTCCCTTGGGGTGTCATCAATGTTGGCTGTTGGCAGATCAGTTAATGCTGAAGTAGAACCATCTGCTGCCGCTGGAGTGCCTTTCCCGCAATATATGTTGTCAGGTAAGTTTACTTAGTGTTAGTGGAAAGCCAGGGATCACAAATTCGGGTAATGAAACCATATGGTTCATGATTGACATGAGTTCGCTGTCACGCCTCATACGGAAACCCGGCAAAGCTTGCTTTCTTGTATCAATTGCCACTTTAACTCTAAAAAACTTGGTAGAGCAGACTCCGTCAGAGGCGTGAAATTCAACTGTAAGCAAAGGACCAATGGCTTGCCCAATTCCTGTGGCATTAGCACGGGTCATGCGGTCCAACGGTAACCCATGGATCTGTATCCATATTGACACAGTATGGAGATCAATCTCCTCCCAAGTTGCACCAGGAGGCCAGGAATGATGACCAATTGCTGGGGGTCGATTTCCTCTTCCTTCCAGATGAACGGGAAGGGGAGAACGAAGGGAGGGAAAGAAATTTTTTTTGCCCCGATTGAAATTTCTGTACGCCACTGATCCTTGGGTAAAATCTCGTCCATGTCTGGTGTGTTTTAGATGGATGAGCTCCCTGAATGATTGTTGAGACTCGTTCAGCAGCTGTCCGCTTGTTTGGCTTGTTTGAACATGGTGGCTTTCAACCGCATGTGGTGGTCATGGCAGCATGCGTGTTGTGGCTGGTGTGCCTGGGTGAGCCAGTTGCTTTTTGCCAACTTTTGGCGTCGAGTGGCAGCACCGCAGCTGGTGGTAAATGCTGCTCTCATCTCATGGATGAAGATGATGACAGGCCAGGATTCTGTTCGTACACGTGGCATGGATTGGTTTACTCTTCACGTGACGTCGACCCCAACAAGGCTTTGGGCAGTGAGCATGTTGGCGTGTATCTTGAGT